>BMAT01002766.1:146636-164080 GCA_019649035.1 Elysia marginata | reverse complement strand
CTCAAAAATCAATCTGTGTTCCTCTTCATTTGTGTATTATCTCCAATCCAAGTAATCCTCTGACTACTATCCTCAAAATAATTTTTGTTCTCCTTTTATTTTTTTGCAAGTTCCCACCTTTTTACCAAATTTTCTATTACTTGTAATAAAAAAAAATTATCTTTGTTCTTATTGTGTATTCAGATCGATCCAGGTAATTCCCTCTCTGCAAAAAATAACTTTCGCTATTTGTAAGTTCTCACCGTTCTGTGATATCTTCTATTTATGCTTCAAGAAAAAATCCAAGTTCTTCTTGTTTGTTCTGACCCACCCAGGTAGTCCTATGTCTCTACGTGTATTTCACCTACCGACCTACGGCACAAAAGATCCAGCCCGCTCGCACAGAGAAATACGTGGAGCTCTCGTGTGACATGACCCTGCCAGGTCTGGCATCCTTCCTGGCCTACAACCTGGTCCTGGTGTTCCTCTGCTCAGTGTTCGCCTTCAAGACACGCAAACTCCCAGACAACTTCAACGAGTCCAACTTCATCTGCATGTGTGTGAGTACAACTTTGGTCATCTGGCTGGCGTTCGTACCGACATACTTCACGTCGACCAGGGGCCGGGTTCGAGTTCTCCTTCTCTCGCTTGCCTTGCTGCTCAACCACACGGTGGCGCTGCTGTTCCTCTTCGCGCCCAAAATCTACGCGGCCGTCTTCGTGGCAGACGAGAACTTCGTGATGACCCGGTTTCAGCATCGCAGAAGCAGCCGAGGCAACACGACAGCTGCTCGACTTAACGGCGTCACAACTGGGGCGGAAGTGAGAATAAGCGCCACTTTATCTTCCGGGTACCAAAGTAACAATCGCGTAGCTCCTATGCCCCAGCAATCGCCTCCTTTATCAGGGTTCTAATATTTTTAACAAGTATGTTTTCAGTATCTCGAAATTTATAGGGCTTTTCCCAAAGATATACATAAATATTTGCCAATAGATCTGCTTAGTATGAGAATTCATTTCATCCACATTTGAGTTTCCAGGAAACGATTATTTATGTACCTCAATGTGTGGCTTTGTCCACTAACGGACAATCCTGTGCGATCGAAAATCCCTGGCTTGAACCAATTAAGCACTGTATAAATTTTTATTCACGCGATACGCGTATCCGGTACGGAAGATTTTGAGCTGTCTCTGGACTGTAACCTTAGAAAAAAAAACTGTTTTTCTATATATAGTCTACACCCACGCAGCATTCATAAACTTTGCACAGGTCACAACCATTTAGCAGCCCAGGGACGATCTGGGGTCGTCCGTGTGGGGTACACGTCTAGCGAACTTACCTTAATCCCTTAAACCAAATGACGTCATTGATCAATAAATGATATTATTTCGCAAAACTAATGATGTATTATTACCCTTCCGTTTATCGCTGAAAAGTCACATTCGCATGCCTGCATTTACCCCAATAAACCGATTGCTTTTTTATTTGACATGTTCAAACTCCGTTATCGGAAAATGTGGCTCACTTTTTCCTTTTTGTACAAAGACTACATTCTAACGTAAGTAGATAGATAGATAGATAGATAGATAGAGAGAGAGAGAGAGAGAGAGAGAGAGAGAGAAAGAGAGAGAGTTACAGACATCATACTTAAAATAGTGAAAATACACTAATTTCAAAGGTAATTGACTTATTGCCAACAACAAAAAGTAGTTGGAACCAATTTTTTTGTGATGTGAACACCGATGGTTTTAATACGAGAGCTACCCGCGTCATTTCTCAGCGTTCTTAAATACAAAGTCTGGCAATTTTTTTTTAAATCTACAAATAAACTATGTTTGTGGGTATTGTAGACAGGCTCGATCAAAGAAAGAGATCAAACGGTAGAAAGGCTAGTTTTATCCTCCAACGAATCCGTACCATCCTCCCTCGCTATTGGTAAACAAGGCTCTTACTACACAACATTGACCTGCAGCTTATTGATCCGTTGGCGTGATCTGGTCTGTTCTCTCCACAACTAGATCTAGGTTTTAAGTCTAAGCATATCAAGATATTTTATTTTGTTTCTTTGATCTGGGTTTCAGCCTCTCGTTTTGTTTTTTTTTGCGACATTAAGGGATTGGAACTGGCATCGGTAGTTGGTTTCTGTTGTTAGCTCGTGCATTGAAAACGCAACGGGCATAAGCTGAAACATCCGGTTGTTTGATGAGCTGAGGAAACCTTTCTTACAAACGACTGTGATGATTTCAAGCTTTTGTTTTTTTGTTTCCTACATGTCGCTTCCATTGGTAGACTATGTCAATCTTTGTTTTCGCGTCTAGGCTTTGGGCGCTTCTGGTATAGCAACAGAGAAAAATCTGGAGTACAGAAATGAAATGCTTGCGTAGGAACCTGAAAATGTATGTTTTGCCAAGGTCATAACTTGAAGTAATAAAAAAATCTCGTCGATGTAGACTTAGCAGAGCCACCCTTGCTCCAAATAATGACCCTCTTCAACACAGTGAGAACAAGAAAGCCGAATCGGAAAAGAAACAATACCAGATCTAAAAGCCTTGCTAAGACCAATCTGTAAAATAGAAGAGGTTGGCAGCAACAAAGATGGAAGACAATGATTCTGACCTATATCTCAGTGGGGTCACGTGAGTCTAAGAAAAAATATCAATCTCTTCCCGCCTTCCGGCTTGCAGATTGCGCACTTTTTTGTGTGGCACAGTGGGGAAAATACTACTCGCCGAAAATTAAAAAGCTTTTACAGACCTCTTGATACAAAATATTTCACCAACAATAGTAAGTTTATGTCAGAACCATTATCAAGAAGCCGACACATATGAACTTTAGAAACTTTGATCCCAGAGAGCCGTAGAAACACAACTGATAACGCCCAGCGAGCGATTGTCATATAAAATCTTTGTAATTTTTCCAAAAACTTTTGGTTTATTTGGTTTATAACAGGTTGCTGCCTAACATCCTGTAAGGGCGACCTTTCTGTCAAACACTTTAGGTCGGACTTCTTCGCTCCTCCCCCCACCCCCCTCCCTGTCAAAAACAATATAAGTGTAAAAATTCAATTAGAACACAACATTTATTATATTAAAAAGTATACACGGTCACCCTTTTTTGACAAACCAAACCTCTATTATGTATGTTTTGCTAGCTATACTGTCTTTATCTTGAGCTTAATATTAACAGCGATAATAGGGCTATGTGTTTTTTAGTTGTGAAATATTTAGGCGCGTCATTTAAAACTTTACTTTTTACGTCTTTCTGTAAAAAATAACGATAACATCAACCTCTTGTGAAGAAAAAGGCTTGCAACTTTTCATTCAATTCTTTTAAAACAATCCTATTCTAAAGATTGTAACTGAAAGGGTGTTTTTTTTAAAGGCCAAACACTCTGCCTCAATTCTGAGACAGCACTAATTTTGGTTTTTAGTGCGAGCTCCAACATTGGTTCTGTCTGCTCAACGAAAAACCGCTGCCGTTTTAAATGACTTAGTTTGCTATTTCTTAACTAATAGTAAATAGTTTTCATTGTCTTGCCCAGAACTATTTTATCGTCAGTACAGAAGGTCTCCATTGTTGTTAGAAAATGAATACGTATGCATGTTAAATAATAAGATTTTACAGAAAAAAAACTTAGTTTGGCCTGAATGTCTTGATTTTTTTTAGTTAAAAAAATCTATATTTCGAGGGCGGTTTTAATACAAATTTTCTCTGCTTTTGATCAAACTTGAGGACTTAAACAATTATTTTTAAATTCTACCATGAAGTGAGAGCGACAAACAAACCTGTTCTTATCTACTAATAGTGCGTTGTGAAGTGTGCGTTATCAGTTGTGTTTGTTAGGTGCGCGTTATCATATGTGTCTGTAAAACGTGCGTTATCAGTTGTGACTGTTAAGTGTGCGTTAGTGGTTGTGTCTATTAAGTGTGCGTTATTGTGACTGTTAAGTGTGCGTTATTGTGACTGTTAATTGTGCGTTATCAGTTGTGTCTGTTAAGTGTGCGTTATCAGTTGTGTCTGTTAAGTGTGCGTTATTGTGACTGTTAAAGTTATCAGTTGTGTCTGTTAGGTGTGCGTTATTGTGACTGTTAAGTGTGCGTTATCAGTTGTGTCTGTTAAGTGTGCGTTATTGTGACCGTTAAGTGTGCGTTATCAGTTGTGTCCATTAAGTGTGCGTTATCAGTTGTGTCTGTTGAGTATGCCTAATATGTTTTTGTTCTATTAGGTGTGCGTAAGTGGTTGCGCCTGTTAAGTGTGTGTTATTAGTTGTGTCTGTTAGTTGTGCGTAAATGGTTGTGCCTGTTAAGTGTGTGTTATTTGTTGTGTCTGTTAGTTGTGCGTAAATGGTTGTGCCTGTTAAGTGTGCGTTTTTTGTTGTGTCTGTTAGTTGTGCGTAAATGGTTGTGCCTGTTAAGTGTGTGTCATTTGTTGTGTCTGTTAGTTGTGCGCGTAAATGGTTGTGCCTGTTAAGTGTGGGTTATTTGTTGTGTCTGTTAGTTGTGCGTAAATGGTTGTGCCTGTTAAGTGTGTGTTATTTGTTTTGTCTGTTAGTTATGCGTAAATGGTTGTGCCTGTTAAGTGTGTGTTATTTGTTGTGTGTGTTAGATGTGCCTAAATGGTTGTGCCTGTTAAGTGTGTGTTATTTGTTGTGTCTGTTAGTTGTGTGTAAATGGTTTGCCAGTTAACTGTGCGTTATTTGTTGTGTCTGTTAGGTGTATGTAAGTGGCTGTGCCTGTTAAGTATGTGATATTATTTGTGTATTTACTTTTCTCTGTGCATGGGTGTAAAGTAGAAGTTCATACGATCAGCCTGTTATGTATCCCAGGTAATTCAGCACCAATATCAACGTCAAATTTGTAATAATGGGTTAATAAAATGTACCTTATATTATGTTGCAAACATTAGGGAGAAAACGATACCTTATACTGGATTTTGAAGATTTTAAGAACATCTTTGATTTTTAATGACGTAGGTTACCCAAATTGTATTCAAGTCTGGACACTAGTGAAAAGTAGTCGGATGTCAAGATACTTTTTGAAATAGATTTATTATTCTTGTTATGTACATTTTAAATCAAATGCATTATTAAAATTATCACCAATCTACACACCTTTGATGATTTAATGCAATCTTCTACTTTTGTGAGCTCAGAAAATTCTTTTTTAAAATAATTTCAACTCTTTGAAATGCAAGTTTTGCAACGTACGATTCACATCAAAGTAATGTAGTGCAATTCACTAAAAGTCAACACCTATAAGGGAAACTCTTACTTTAAGTCAACTCTGTGCCGCATTCCCATTTTGTACTTCTTTATATCTTTGTAAAATATCAAGTCAACTCTTGCTTAAAGTTTACAAATTTTTCCGGTTCCCAGGCGTCGACTTTATCAGGATTCCACTGTAATTGACTTTTAAGAGTAAGTTTTGCCTTTCAAAAACAAATGCAGCTACCCAGGTTATACGCGTATCTCTTCCACGATGATTCAAAGCCATCAATTTGTAACTTTTCAACCCCTGAGACCTTTTGAAAAAAATATTTTCTCTCTTATCTCACAACGCTAAATTCTTCTGGCTGCCACCTCTCTAAATACACTAATAACGTCCAATAAATGCATTATTTTTATTTCTTTTTTTTATATTGTCAAACAAAGGTAAACATTACAGGGACCATAAAGAGGACAGTGGCCAGTTTTACATTAATTAAATCATAATGAAAAAGACACCAAAATAGTCAAGCTGGGACTATTACATGTGTTAGAATGATTGATGATGATAGTAAAGACAAAAATGATGGTGATGGTAAAGATGATGTTAACTAGTAATTGCAAATGATAAAAACGATAACAATTAATAGCAGTAGAAGTGATGCTAAGGAGAAATATGGTAGTCATAATAAATACAAGCTAGAAAAAAATACTCAAGAAAAATGTTTTTATGCATGATTGTGTTGTTCATTATGCTATTATGTTGGTGCTTAGGTTTTGATGTGTTTCTTTGCTTAAGAATGAAACTGAGAGATGATTGTAAAACTATATGCCATTATTTCAGCGCGAATGTCTATGTTAAATTATCAATAATCAAGGATCAGTGACGCGTATCTTATCTCATCTTGAAAACACCAGAAAGTAAGTTAGCGCTTTAAGTTGTTTTTATTTTCGGAATGTTAAGAAATCTTCAGAAACTTAATGTGTAAATATTGTTGTTATTTATGTCATTCTACCCTAATACTGCTCAAAATTGATTGTATCTTGTATGTTTAACAAACTGTGCAGTCTGCAAGTTTTGCAAAGACTATTGTATAACCACCAAACTTTTTGTAAAGTTCAGAGATTTGTAAATATTTTATTATAATGAATCTAGCCCATTCCTGCCAAAGAAAAAAAATGTGTTTGTAGCATTTAGAACCTAAAACCCTCTTGTGTATTTTTTACATTAATGTTGTCTTATAAATACATCACAATTTTGTATCAAGTTACCCCTCTTTTTGACACTTGGCAAATGGTATTAAACTTTAAAGTCACTTTATTGTTATTGACATGGTAATAAGTAATGCATGGCCTGTAAAAAAATCCACACAATTAAACTTTTGCCAAAATTTCTATTTCGTTTGTCCTATATCTGATGTAACCTCAGTCTTAATATTACATGTATTTTCTATCTTAAATCTATCCGCCTGCTTCAATTGCTACAGTATATAATCACTCATCTGTTACGTGCTTTCTCTATTGTGAACCAAGCATCTTCTTATTTGTCCGCCTTTTTATGGAGTATTTTTGAGTGTTGCGTAAGCTATCCAGGTCGACATTATCTGAGATCTCAAGGATTGTGGTTTTCTCCTATTGTTTTGTTCAGTTTTTATTGACATTGCGTAATTGTTGGTTTGTTATCAATTGTCTCTGTTTATGTAGTAAGTGTCTCTGGTTGAATGTGATGTCGCAATGTCATAGCCAAGAGTGAATACTTGACATTTTGCCGTAAAACTTACAGCAAAACACACTTAGATTCAGAACGTTAAGAGACATTGACAGGGAGAGAGAAGCATCGAGAATGAGCGAGAGAGACAGACAGAGAGATACAGGAGTGAGAAACAAAGAGAGGGACAAACATTAAGAGTGAGAGCGAGTGAGAGAGACAGAGAGAGAGAGAGAGAGATTGATATTTCTACCTTTCAACAAAAGTTAGTGATCAATCGACTAATCAATGTTGACGGTCAATCTTTCGTGGCAAACACGACTTGATACGGTAGTGTACGGTAATGCATGCCACCACAAGAGACTGTCGAGTTTCCAAGTTGACTGGGCTAGATGACGTGCCATCATTGGAAGAAGAAGAAGATGAAGAAGAAGAAAAGAAGAAGAAGAAGAAGAAGAAGAAGAAGAAGAAGAAGAAGAAGAAGAAGAAGAAGAAGAAGAAGAAGATGATGATGAAGTAGAAGAAGAAAATCAATAAATAAACAAATAAATTGACTTCCTTCATCGAAAGCTGTCTCAAGACTTTGAATATATACCCAAGCAGGCCAATACACTCCAAAGCAAATTCAACTTATGTTTTAGAGAAAATCAGTATGTACGCCTGTAAGGCGTTCAAATTCCAACATTCCACAAATTTCAAGCACTGCTTTCAACCAGTAAACATTTTACAGGTGGGTGGTCTTAGGAAAGTGTGGATAGATATAGATTGCTTTCCTTTAGGCAAATAAAACGTGAGTCGTAGTTTGGATTGAGCTCACAACTGCTGGATCACGAGCCCAACAAGCGTTCCTCTGCCTCAGAAGAAGAAGAACAAGAACAAGAAGAACAAGAACAAGAATAAGAACAAGAACTAGAAGAATGAATTAATCATTCAGATATAAAACGGCTGTCAAATTATTTTAAGAGATTACAAAATACAATAAGACGAGCAAGTTTAAGCGCGTCTAGATATCCCCAATGCATGCCATTATAAAATTTCTAAAACATCAGCGTACTGTTGTCTCTATGCTGCCTCTCTTTATGTCTCTCTATATCCCTCTCTCCCTTTTTCTCTCTATCTCTATCTCTCTCTCTCCCCTCTCTCTCTCGATCTATCTATCTCTCTCCTTCTATATTTCTGATGTACTATCCATGTATCTCTGTCTTTCCGTCTTTTACAGTGTTTTATTTCTTTTTCTCATGCATCTTCCTAAAGGCGTTTATTAAACGGTAGAATTTCGTCTTGTTTGTAGTACAGGCAAGACTTTTTAGTCGCTGCAGTTGTCACTAAATTTTATTATGTTGGCGGTAAGTCAAAATTGCTAACCTACTTGAATCAATGCTGTTCTCATACAGTTAAGTAATGGTAAGTCATCGAGTCCGGTGATGGCATGAAAGCCGCCTCATACTGTACAGGTTCTCGACATGGCACTCACGGATACACAGCTTCGTAAAGTCACATTGTTCTGCCGTCCGCGCATAAATAGGTTGCTCAGAAAAAGACCAAGTCCCCAATGAGAATAAAAAAAAAAGAATAAAATTCCTTCTCAGTTCAGTATTTGGTCTCTGTGATAGTATCAAAAGCGATGAGATTGCATGTTTCCATGAATAAATCTTGTTCCTTTAATTAAGCAACTGTTACATAATCTGGCCACGAAAGCCCACGACGTAAAATAAATAGATAATTTGAAATGAATACAGCCATGTAGTTGATAGTAAGGTTTAGTTGTTTGAATTTTGACGTTCCAGTCAACTTCGAGGTTATATCAGAGACTGCGCTTGGGACAATTGAAAGCGTGCTGCCACACTGTGATGTAAGGAGGGCTTGCATACACCACACCAAGTCACATTATCCTGATACCGGGCCGACGAGACTTAACACTAAATCCACAATGCCAGACACTAGGCGGATCAGCTGCTTATACCAACTTTAAAGTCCTTGGTTAGACTTGGCCGGGGATCGAACGATGCACCTCCCGATCTTTGAGCGAGTGTCTTAACGCTAGGCCACAGAGCCGGTTGGATAGTAAGGAGGTAAAGAATACATTTTAATATTTATAAATACACATAGATGGTGGTAGAAACTATTTGGGATATTATAGGATTTCATTGTACATGTACCCAGTTTGAATATACGACTGTACCTCACAATGAGAAGACATTTTCTCAGTTTCAGCAAGCAGAGTAAGAAGGGAGTCTTGCATTCCGAACTACGGTAGAATCCCTTTGGACCAAAATTCTAGGGACTGAGAAAAGTAGATCTTAATGGTTTTTACCTAAATCTACCTCACAACTTCTTAAACACCAATCTCTTCGGCCTTCCTCTTGCAGATTGTGCACCCGCTTGTATAAACTAATAACGTTTCTTAAATCTGATAATTGCGCTCTTGATGATAAAGGAAATCAGAAATATGACTGAACAATGAACGTAGAGTTTTATGCAAAGAAACCGCTTACGGTTCTTAATTATGATTCTAAGGCCACAAACACACCCACCTCAAAATGGAATAGACCAAATACAAACCGTCATGTTTGAAGTGTGCGACGCAAGTAACTTTACTATGCATGGATATTGATGTTTAAGATATAATTGCCTCACTTCGATTAAGCTTCGCGCATCATCTCTCTCCTGGAATCAACATCAAATTTGTCTCTCCTAGCCACAGGTTATGTGTAAATGTTGAAGTCATTAGAACTTGAAGGAGGGCCATAAAGACTGTAATTAGGATAATATATTTAGAGGGATTGTCAAGAGCAGAACATATTTGGGAAAGGTTATTGGTTTCTTTTAGTTGCAACATAATTTAGAAAGGTTATTGGTTCCTTCTAGCCTGAGCACAATCGACAAAGGTTATGGAATCATTATAGTTAGAACATAGTTTAGAAAGGTTTTTGGTTTCTTCTAGTTGGAAAATAATTTAGAGCGGTTTTGGGTTTCTTCTAGTTGGAACACAATTGAGAAAGGATTTTTGGTTCCTTATACTTAGAACACAATTGAGAAAGGTTATTGGTCCCTTATAGTTAGAACATAGTTTAGAAAGGTTATTGGTTCCTTATAGTTAGAACATTCACATATATGAGAAGGGTAAGGGATATCGTCTATTAAGACAGGCTATTCGTTCCTTCTAGTTTTGCTTTCCAGTCAAAACATGTATAGTATAGTAAATGTAGGCCTAAAACGACAAATCAAACTAACTTATGACCTGGCTTTATGAAATATTATCTTTTGTACCCCAACGACTAATCAGGTTTCTAAAATCAATTATACTCACTGTTTCGCTTTACTGTTTGAAATATTGCCGGATTAGGACATTTAATTAATTCTGATATATTCGCATTAAGTTTATACATGTTGACACCAATTATACCTAAAAAATAATTATAATTTTTGTCGATTTCACTACGCTTTTTTACGAATGGGATACAAAATACTAAAAACCATATCGACTAAGTGAAAGGTAATTGTATTCTCTGCTAAGAGCAGCGAGGTGATCGATTCACCATTTACTCTTAACCTTTATATTTCATTGAAGATTGTGAGTAAAGAAAAGATAGAAAATAATACTGAGATCTTCTAAAAACATGGCATCAACTGTTATTTTCAACAACGTGCTTCAAAACATAAAATTGCCTTGTAATTGTATACACATGGCACCTATCGACCCATCAGTCACGCTGTTCACGGCAGCTCTCTGTCCTTTGCTCTTCTTCCTATGCTGCCCTTGTGAAAATCGACCCATCAGCTTTCAAGGAACAGTGTGGCTTTTTTCTTTATCTGTTTGCGCTTCGTGTTCCCACAGACCGAGCGATACTATTTGTTCATCTTGTTGGTTTGTGATCCAGATGGACCCCATCAATTGCGGAATGCATAAATTTCAGTTGGCGTTGTGAGTAAACTTGAGCTGAATGAATAATTGAAATTGATGAGGTGAACATGTATTGCACGCATATAGCTTGTAGGAAATAAGTGGGCCTAAGTAAAGCTAGGCTGAATAACAAAACTTATGCATACTTTTTTCCAAAACAAAACCATCCAACTTTTTTTTACAACTCTTCATACCAAATGCATATACGGACACGTATAATATCGGCTCAACTAAGACTTATATTAGTAGGAAAGAAAAGGGCTTATGTAGACGTAAAAAAATACGCGCTGGCTAATAATGCATAAATCAATGCCAGCATAATTTCAATAAATATTTAATTTGAGTTCTCCTGCACCATGCGGGACGGATATAGATGCATGTACATTGACTTTGGCTCTAAGGAAACAATACGTGTACATGTAATTTACTGAAGTGGGCTCTACAACACGTTGTATTATATTTCAGCACATAGATTTGTTCTTTTTTTAAAATTTGGAGCTTTATGAATGTATAGGCCTTTTTTTATAAATTGTTATTATTAAGCATATTAAGAAATTGATTTGTAAACATAATATTCAACTACATAACCTATTGTCAATATCTCAAGTAGGTTACACTTAAACCAAGGTTTTCAAAATAATTTACATGTATTTTATTAATGTCGACTTGTACGACTAGACCAATATTGCTTGTAAAGTTAGGATATATCAATAGATTGTTTTACCTGCATCCTATTTTTATCCCCCCCCCCACACACACTAATTCCATGTGTTCGTTTTAAATTCCCCATGAGCATGGTTGTTACATGAATTTATCTTTTCGCCTTTGCAAAGAGTCCAACGAGTCACGTCAAAGAGTCCAACGAATCACGTTAAAGAGTTGAACGGTCAAATGAAAGAGTTTAACGGTCACGTCAAAGAGTCCAACGAATCACGTCAAAGAGTAGAACGGTCAAATGAAAGAGTTGAACGGTCACGTCAAAGAGTCAAACGAGTCACGTCAAAGAGTTGAACGGTCAAATGAAAGAGTTGAACGGTCACGTCAAAGAGTCCAACGAATCACGTCAATGAGTTGAACGGTCACGTCAAAGAGTCAAACTAGTCACCTTAAAGAGTTGACCGGTCACGTCAGGAGTCAAACTCAAACGAGACATGTCATGAAAGGAATATTCTGTCTCGCAAGGACTATACACTGCTTGCGACCGCGAATTTTGATAACGGTACCTCTCGCGACGAATTTTGGTACCCCTCGCGACACGGCCACAAATTTTCTGTATAATAATGCTACAAATTTACCACAGCCTTTACCAATTTTAAGGAAAAGTTACATATTTTAGGTTCGTAACCTTATAAACAGTGAAATAAATTTTCCTAGCTAGGGCAATATGCATTAAAAACTTCAGCTATGCTTTTACCGTTGGCCTATGCAGAATTAAATTCGGCTAAAGCTAATCTAGTATCAGATCGCTGTGTGGTTAGGGAAACTCTATATTTAAAATTTCTATGACCACAGTCTAGAGATTTAAGAAGCCTAAGATACAAGTGTTAAACATAGGCTTCATTATTATGTACATTGTATGCTGCGTTTTTTGTGACACCTAAATATAACGACCGGTAAGCCTATGAGTATCGGGTCCACACTGAACCTTGCATCCGACCGATCGGATGTGTCACCTTGACCTTGAATCCTACCCGAACGGCCGTCCGCCCGTTCGCTCTAGTTTCGGACGCCAATACCCGAAGTCAAATTTTTTGCGGGTAAGACCCGGCACTAAGTATCTGCTATCTGAGTTCCAGAGTATTTAGGTCTGTCAAAGGCAACAAAGTATTGTTATAAGTTAGAAGTAACCCCAAATACTCTCGAGTCTAGGTCTAAAAGAAAAAAAATTAAGGCCGCAGTTTCCACTTGTATAAAAGTACAAAGGATATACATGTAATATGAAGAGCACAGTATTTTTAGGATTACAACTGCTAGTAAACTTAACTCTATGTTAATTTTTCAAGTAACTAAAGAAGTGTATAACTCATGAAATAAAGTCATTGAAAGATTTTAAAGGTATGAAATTAACAGTGGAGAGAAGTAGACTTTAAGTAGAAATGCCCGTAATGTCTGCCTTTAGCCTGATTCGAACCTTCGACTGATGCTTCGGCACCCACCGCCTTGCCACTTAGAGAAGCATAGCTTAAACCATGTCGCCACTACGCTTTTTGAAAAAAAAAAAAGGTTGGATGGCGAAGGTCTTTGCACAACCTACCTAATCGACTCGCTTACTTGAAAAAGAAGATTCAAATCGCACCAAAGGCAACCATTTAAATCCGGAAGCACACCAACACTTAGCCATAAACAACAAACACAGAGGACAAGCGATAACATTTAATGTATGCCTCATATGAATTATACATCCAGAGATCAAAATAAGTAGCCACTATTTGTTCTGAAATAAAGTTAAGAGTTTTAAAGCTTGGCCAGTGAAGTTACATGTATTCAATTACAGATTTTATACATTTTTAATTAGATTTAAATGTAACATCAACATTTTTTCACCCATAAGGTTAATATTTAACCATGAGAAAAAAAAATCTGCTCAGTTTGAATCGCAATGTTAAAAGAGTAACAACCCTTTGTACTGACATTCTTCATACATGTATTATGCCCCAATTTTGAAGGAAACTGAAAGACAGGTCATTTCGTGCTGAGGATTTATTTTTGTTCATTGTTTTGCTTTAAAATTTGTTTACAGAAGAAACCACAAAATAGCATTGCTTCTTTAATAGTTTAACATTTTTTTGATTTTTGTGTTTGTACACCATTTATCATTTTTATGAGTTTAGGAGAAAAGATAACAGATACTTCAACTTTTTTTTCGATTGACTGCAAAATATTTTTACATTACAGGACTAAAAAGTGATTATGTTTGCTTGCCCGCTACTACAGCCTAGTTTTTACAAAAGCTGCATATGTAGCGGTCACATTTATTCGATGCAATTTTAGAAACGTAATGCTCAGTTCAAAACCAAATACTGCAGATAAGCATTTTAACTCCTAGAAAATGGAAGATATAAAGAAAACAAGTTTTGGAACTCTAGTGAAATACGTTACGCTACATGTATACTAAAACTAAAACTTGTCAATTCATCGGTCTCATTTAGGTTTTTCCTTTGCTGCTTTTTTTCATTCTTTTTAATAAAGGTGTTTTCTGCGTTTTGAGTTACATGTATTGCAAATTTTGCGCAAAACATGTGCTTTTATCAATTTTAGTAAATTGAACTTTTTTTTTTGCTACACAATTCATGCAAAATTCGGCGGTGGCGGATTGTCCCATCATGCTCACAACATCACGTTGGGATGGGAATAATCTGTTCATTTGCTTGCCAAACCCTTTTAAACTTAAAAAAAACCTGTCTGGTCTTGTTTACCCTTGTTTCTGTTCGTAATGATTAAAACAAATTCAGACTTGCTTGTTTTAGCCTCCAAACGGGTAACTTGATCCGGATTTCATTGCATTGTTAATTTGATCTCTCCTTCTTCAATTGTTTTGCCTGCTTCCTCTCTTATCAGTCAGTGCGAATAAAGTGCTCTGTATTGTAGAATGAATAGGCTACTGTGCTACAGAGTAATCCTATATACGGCCATTGTATTTATTTTTATATTTTTTATCACCTAAACAGTTGCCAAATCCTGTGCCAGTCCTTAAGAAGGGTCATTTCACATTTTCAGTTCTTTTTCCCAAAATATTCCCACGATAACGACAAGATAAGGATCCTAAGACAAGACCTATCCATGATGGTCCTACATGAAGAGACCGGCTCTGTGACCTAGCGGTAAGACACTCGCTCAGAGATCGGGAGGTGCGTCGTTCGATCCACGGCCGAGTCAAACCAAGGTTTTTAAAATTGGTATAAGCAGCTGATCCGCCTACTGTCTGGCACCAAGGATTTAGTGTTAAATCTCGTCGGCCCAGTGTCAGGATAATGTGACTGGGTGTGGTGTATGCAAGCGCTCCTTACATCACAGTGTGGCAGCACGCTTTCAATTGCCCCTAGCGCCGTCTCTGATGTAACCTCGAAGTTGACAGGGGCGTTAAAAATTCAAACCAACATACATGAAGAGGCTAACGACAATAAAATACATTTATAAGTTTTTCGTGTTTGATTTGTCTCAGTGTATTGTGTAATGTAAGGCTCTTCAATAAAGGTTTGACTTAATCATCAGAATCAATTTATATAAATGACTTGGTACATGTAACTGATGTAGTACATTTTGCAAGTAATCGCCTCGTACTAAAAACTACGGTTTCCCCCAGAGTAGAGACCGCGCAATATTTCTCCAATCCAGCCATTGCTTATGTCATTTATTTTTTTATAAGTTTGGTTTGACATGAGTAGTTTGTTAACCAGTCTGGTACATAATAAATGTTGTCAGTACATATACGATATCGTAACTGGTTGCCAGATGAAATACAGTAGCAGGCATCTTGTGTCTTGTAATATGAAAATTGTTAACTGTGCGGCAAGGCCATAGAGAATGGTTTTTAAGTTCAACTCTGCTCTGACAATACATGTACGGGTAAAGATAATTGGATACATTAGGACATTAGCATAACATCGTTTTGTGTGCTTCGTCTCCAAGGTTTCTAAATAGAGCTAAAGAGAAAAAAAATGGGACTTTATATATCCCCATGTGACCGAGTGCAAACATGAGCAACCCTATGCATCAAAACTTCACACCACCACCTACACACCTACATAGTTATGCTAAGAAAAGAAACGCACTTGTGCAAGTGTTGATTTGACTCTTTCAAATAAAAAGAGCTTTTGCAAATCTCCGTTTTAATTTTAGCTCCAAATATCGAAGACAGAGGGATAGAGTGTGTGTAGAGGTGAAAAGGAAAGATACATACAGGGATAAATTCCCACAGTCGCGAAGAAGAGAGAGGAGCAGACCTAAACTAAGTACATGTAATAGGCAAAGAGGGAGCAGGAATGTCATGGAAAGGAAAGAACGTTTGAGAAAGGGATAGGGAGGAAGAGGGTGGAGGTATGTGTGTGTCAATTTTCAAACTAAAGTCAAATACATGAACAGTTTCTGAACCTGAGACTTTGAAAAAATTCTGTCCCTAGAATGAATAAGTTGAAATTGCCTTCACCCTTTCATACTGGTGCGTTATAATGCTAAAGCAAAAACGGATCCTGTTCACAGCGGGTTTTACCGTTCGGTCACCGACAATTTGCCTTTGCAAAGCATGCACGTCATGTGAAAAAAAGGTAAATTGCCACAAAGTGTTGCCTTCACAGCAATAGTTTCCCTAAAAGACCCACTATTATACTTAGCACAGTTTGAACAATATCTAGTTTTCTATAGCCGCTGGGCTACATTATAGCACAAAGAAGTTATTCTAAAGATGTTCCAAATCCTAATGAGAAATCTTTCTACTTCTATAAAAATTTATTTTAAAAAATGTTGGAAAAAAAAAACGTTCTGCAAGTAATAGAGTACAGCAGAATCCTGATAAAGTCAACACCTCGGGACAGAAAAAATGTGTTCACTTTAAGTTTAAGCAAGAGTTGATTAAATAATCATTACAAAGATATAAAGAAATACAAAATTGGACTGCAAAACAGAGTTGACTTTAAGCAAGAGTGTCCTTTACAGGTGTTGACTTTAAGTGGATTCCATTGTACTAACATCAGGTCTTGCTGATCAAGCATCAGGATAGCTGTCCTTTTTTTTTTACATGGAACTTTAATTTCAGGCAGATAAGATTAAAGTTTAGCCTGAAGAAACCTACCCTTACAGTACATACATCCATATTACACCCATGCAATCAAAGACAAAGTCTGTAACAAATATTACAACAAAGATACAATTAAAGTTTATTTACAAATTTAAAAAAATAAGAAAAAACAATAACAATATAGAAAATTCTTCAACCATTCCCTAAAAATGTTTAATTATCTTACGCAATTATAAAGGCCTATAAATGAACTAAGTTCTATAAGGTGAGATAGGGGCAAAAGGCTTCACATAATGATGGTTGAATCAATGGTCACTGAAAACTCTCTATCACTTCTGTGAGCAATAACGTTAGTCTTTCACACTATTTTTTTATGTATTTTTGTATAAATTCCTAAGTTTCTTATTTGAATTTATCATTACTAAATTATTTGAATGTATCTATGTACATCTACATTGTAACTATGTTAGTAATTTGATCCTAATTTGTTTCCCATAATTTTGTTGACAGAAATTATCATATAGAATTTAATGCCAAAAATTTTTAAATTAAAAAAAAAATTTATGTTTAGGTCCAAATAATATCTTAAAACATAAGTTGTTATCATAGACATTTTTTATAAGATGGCAAACGCCATTTTAGCTAAATAAATTTTCTAAGAGAAGGATTATACTAGAGTCAGGGATGACAGGAGGATATGATAAAAACCGCTTCTAACCCCCAAAGGTTGGGCTCCAAGCTGAAAATGGATTGTGGTAAAACCAATTCTGGCCTATTCTGAAAAGAAATAGACTCACTCTTACAACAAAATTAGGGCAGAAAAATGCTAATGAATACTTTTTGAAAACTATAGGCTTAAAACGTTCTACATATAGCCTAGATATTAACACTTAAGTGACCAGAGCTACATCTCAAT
>BMAT01002766.1:130856-142939 GCA_019649035.1 Elysia marginata | reverse complement strand
TTGCAACTTGTTGCAATCTGTAAGAACTAGATAAATTTAAAGAGCGCAGCGTAACCACTCTGAAGGTACTCAGAGAAATGATGAAGGCTAGCTCAGTCTAGACGTAGACGTAGGAATGGAATGCGTGGGTGTGTGCACATGAACAGTGTCCTCACTGGTTTGGTGAGGCAGAGAGGAGTAGGAGAACCATCAGTGAACTGAACCAATCAGCACTTGTCACTGTCTTCTGTACAGCCGCGCTAGCCCTCCCCTTCTTCCACACTAGCCCTCGCCAGGCCATTGGGCCAAGGCAGGCGAGCAAGTGCTGCATGCAGTGTCTTGAATCATGATTGGAAACAAAGAGCGCCCACGCACGCTATTCCTCTCAGTCTCTCCCAATACCCTTGTGGGGTCTATCTTTTCATTTGGCCACAAGGTGACGACTTTAAGCAAAAATAGGTCCGAAGCTGTTGACTTAATGCTAAATAAAGTTACTTAAATAAAGAAGGAAAAAAATGGGACCGTTGCGAGATGTTGACTTTAACCAAGACTTGACTTCAAGCGAGTTGACTTCTAGCGGATTCCACTGTATAAGAATTTAATTTCACTTTGTTGGACACAAAGATTCTTTAAGTTCAAATTTGTTGAATACTAGGTCTGCTGTGGACTGTAGTGGCTGCCAAAAATCAATTTGGTGTTAACAAATTTGGTTCAGCCACTGTAATCTATAGAAGGACTAGAGCAAAGTTGCGTATGAAGAACAACTTATAGCAGTAACGTATAGCTCCTTTTGTTTTAAAGCGAAAAAGTTGATCTTCATACCAAAAAAATTGGTTGATCTTTGCCGCATAAACCCACTTTAGCAACACTAAGAATGAGCCCAAAGATAGGCTGTTATTTGCTACTTA
Organism: Elysia marginata; assembly: GCA_019649035.1. Taxonomy (NCBI): domain Eukaryota; kingdom Metazoa; phylum Mollusca; class Gastropoda; family Plakobranchidae; genus Elysia; species Elysia marginata. The sequence goes on along the minus strand of BMAT01002766.1, from coordinate 142,052 downwards.
AATAGGAGAGTGAGGAAGGTTGACACATAAGGCCCCAGGTTGAATGCAGACCTTTTCCAGGTTAATATTATGAAACATTAGCAATGCAAACTACGCATTAACCTGCACAGTATGCAAATTTGTGGAAAAACTGCCTAAAATTCAAGATGATCGACAGAGCCTTAGTTTTACTTTGTCAAACGGAAGCCACAACCAGGAAGGGCTCAGAAGTGTACTCGACTGCTGGGACTGCAGTAGACATGAACAGGTTTCATTTTCGGAGATTTAGCAATGACTTTGTACACACAAAAACAAAGCTAAATTTTTGACAGGAGTTCCCAAATGTCACATTTCTTGATACTACAGGACCGATTGTGTTACAAACAGTTCAAACTCTGCATGTCATACCCCATGACTGATTCTTCCATCAAACTCCATGTACGCAAACCCTCGTCCCTTGTCTGTTTCTTTCTCTCTAGGGATGCGGATGGATTTAATGCCCCCTGTGGATATAGATTCACGAATCTTTTATCATGTGCTAACATTGGACAGGCAACTCTAAACCAAACCCTGGGGATTTAGATATAAAAATCATCATGTGCTAACATTGAACTGACATCTATCAGTCTGAATATTTTCACCACAATAACACATTTTCTTGGGAAAAAATTGGAGATCTAAATTAAAGAAAGCTAAAAGAAAGCATCGTTCATGATCTATGGGCGTAAATTCACTGAGAGAAAATTGAAAATTTGTGGATTAGACTGTCTTGACTTAGTACCTAGAAAATATTTTTAAAATTTGAGAAATTGCATTTGCAATAAAAAAAAAGGTGGTAAAGAAATGAGACAACAAAATTCTATCTGCCCATGTCTCTCCTCATTTTTTGCATTAAAACAATGGTTGCCATCTCACACCATGAAATTAATGTTCAGCAGATCGCAGTACAAGGATTACACTTATCTTTTACTTGTCATCAATTCTGTCAAACCCAATTTTTCTGAAATCTGGATTTTTTTTCCTCTGTTCTCTCACTATGATCTATAAATCTAATGGACTACTAACTTTCTTGATAACAGCCTGACATTGTGAAGATTGTTATGTATGTGATATGGTAGGCCTACTGCAGAGATGCCAACCCCTAATCAACCGACTCTAGTACTTTCAGACCTCCATTTCAGTATTTTCCAAAGCACTTCAATACTCATTACAAGAGCAAGGTCCAACAAGGATAAGATGTATGGAACCGTATGAGGAAGTTCCTGGAAAAAGTTAAGTCTTTCATATTTGAAGCTCAACTTTCTCTATTTCCGGTTGATTAATTTATAAGAAAATTATTTGTTTAGTTCAAAAGGCATTGACTTGTTTTTAAATGATCTGATGCATTTCTGATCTCATAGGCCTAGACTTTGTAATCTCTCTCCAATTTTAGTAATCACATATTTTCCCAAGTAATAGCTAATTTCAGTATTTTATTTGTGACATCAGTACTCCAGTATTTTGGTAGTTATGGTACTAAAATACTGAAATTGGTACTAGTAAGCAACTGTGCTACAGTTATTTAGCAGAAAAATTGTGCCTATGAAAAAACAAAAAAATATTCTATGTACATAATATTTAGCTGAAATTCAGCTACCTTGCTTTTAAAAATGTGCTAAGATTTTTTGAGGGGCAAAAACTTGAATCTTTAAATAATTTGAATGTAAAATTACATGAACATTTCAAAAAAGAAAAAGTAGTAAAAGAAAACAAAATAAACAAGAAAGCCTAGTTCCTCATGCAAAAAAAAATTGACAGAATTTTGTAAATGAAACATGAAAACTATACCTGCATCTAAAATTTAAACAATGGGGACAATAGCAGTGAGGTGTAAATTGTTTGAAGGGTTTAAAACTTTGAGCTCAGCTACCCACAAGCCAATAGAAGAACATTTTGATTGCCCATTTCCACTTACAACTCCTCGCTACCTCACACATTTTTGACTCACCTGTTTTTCTGAAATGTTCCTCTAACTGCTCTCGCGTAATGTCATAGGGTAGATTGCCGATAAACAGCACATACTTGTTTTTGGAATCTTTTCCAGACATGTCTTTGGGAACACTAACTTCCCCGTTGATGAGTTCAAGGGAAAATTTATACGAGTCAAACACCTCAGGCTCAGATGAAGGTTTCGGTTTTTTGCTTGGACTTGACGGGACTTGCTGTTGCACGTCTGAGGATTTACGCTTTGCCGGGTTGCCTGGAGTTATTTCGTTGGCAGGCGGTCTTGGCTGCCCACTCTTTCTCTTGTTCTTGTTGGGCGTGTTAATGTTGAGGCTCTGCATGACCTTAGGCTTGAAGCCCTTGTTGATGTTGGGCTCGTACTTCAGGCTGTCTGGCTTTGCAATCGTCTCTCTGTTGCCTGTGTTGATAGTCAATGACAAAAATAAAGTTGGTTTTGAATTTGAGAGAAAAATTTATAACTAAAGTTAAGGTAAACTGTTGTTTTTCATAAAAATAAAGCCTTGTTCTTTTCTGCACATGGGTCAATTTACTAAAAATAGTACCTTCATAAAGAGAAAAGAAAACTTTCACATTTAAGTATCATTACTTTCCTAAATCCTTTTTCTAGGCTTCTCAATTGTAAGATTGGGTAGAACTATTTATCTCCTAAAAAGATATTTATGAGACAAATTAACATGACTTAAAAAACAACATTTAAATTCACATTTTTGCAGCTGATTTTTAAAAAGTGTACATGCATTAAAAGACTTTAGAAAAATGTTGAGACAGAGCAAAATGTGCTGCATAAAAGCTGAAACTTGTTGTCCTTGACTTTGTATGAAAAACTTACGTAGTTTTACCCTCTGTCCCTCCTCTCCTTTATCCTCTTGTTTTACAGATTCTGATTTGCCATTTTTGCTCGCCACAGATTTCTTCTTTTGCCACCAATCTTTCCTTCTTTCCTTACGGCTTGTGTTTCCTCCTTTACCAGAGTCCAATGCTGACTGAAGTTTATTGACAGGCAGATCTGGAGGCAGGGCCATTTTCACAGCTTACCTATGAGGAAATTTAAAACAAAAGGATTCATTACGGTTTCAAAAAGTTGAAGCTAAAAAGATCTTAGAACATTAAAGCCTGCCAATATTTTTTATCTAATGTTTGCATCCATTTGAATTGTAAAACGGTGTGATCATTTGCACCTCAGGGGTGCGGGTACTCTGCCCTGATTATTTGCCCCCCATTACCGGTTTCAAAGGGTCTAATGATGCGGAAATAGGCGCCAAGTAAAAGCCTGCCTCGTCTTTGCGGGTATCGATTAATTTCATTCTTTCCACTTCATGGTTAAATTACTATCTTAGTTCTAGTCCTTACATTTGGATAATTTCGGTCCTAAAGGAAACGTTACTTTGAAGTCTTGTTTTAATTCATTTGTTCTTGCCATTGTCTCATGCGTGGGAGGTGCCTTTACCACACAGGCTCAATAAAATTAGAATTTAACTTTTACATTTTTTTTACATATTTTGTGGGTTTGTTTGCTGAGTTATAGGTAATCTGTTTTCTTTAGGGTTTTATCACACTTTACTGCACATAAGTTTCTGAACCCACTGTGACACTTCAGAAAAATTTATGGGCATAAGCATTGTTACAAAAAAAAAAGACGTAGAAATAGAGCAAAGAATAAGAAGAAACAAAACCATTTCAAGTACCAGACTAGATGGAGAGAAAGAAAGAAGTAGAAATAGAAAAAAGATGGAGATTCTGGTTTAAGAAGAAGAAGAAGAAGAAAAAAAAAATATTGATTTCTAATAGTCTTCCCTGCCGAAGGCAGTCTCACGACTTTACATATTTCTGTCAGCAGGCCTATACACACCAAAGCAAATTCAACTCATATTTCAGAGTATTACAGCATGGCTGCCTATTAGGCGCTCAAATACTAATATTCTATAAATTTCAAGCACTGCCTACAGCCAGGTACCCATTTTACAGGTGGGTGGACTGAGGAAAGTGTGGATAAAAATTTCTTTCCTAAGGAAGTTAAAACACGCGTTGCGGTTGGGAATTGAACACGCAACCGCCCGATCACAGGTCCGATGCACTAACCACTGAGCCACGCTGCTCAGAAGAAGAAACTAGGCCTAGGTTCGACTTAGATCAAGAAGGATTAAGAGAAAGAGTAAACAAGAACCATTCTATTTCTGGATCATGAGAGAGAGGGAAATAGAGACAGAGACAATAGTTGCACAATTGAGATTATATCAAAATAGTCAATAAATCTTCACTCTGTAGCAATTAGATTTGTTTTTTAAATTTTTTTGAAAGCTACATTATTCTGAACTGCAACCAGTCCAAATGAGTCGGATGTCATAATTTTCACATTGCAGAGGGTTGATATTTTGAACAAGTCATTTTCTGAGTTTCTAAACGTGAAAAATTGCAGAAAAAATCATGTCGAAAAATACACACATGTATTAAAACTTATAGAGAAAAATCTACTTTGAAAAGGTGTTTCCTCAAATTAAAAGTTCAAAAACCCGACTTGTTTTTTAACTGATTGCGAGTTATTTTAGGTTTCTAATCCAACTAGTGTGGAAACACAACTCTTTGCTATCTGACAATCATGGTTTGTGAGCGTCTGTTTAGTCTATAAATACAATGACTGACTGAAGAAGTGACTTGGCAGTTGACAACCCCCACCCTTGAGCATAGCTATGGTTCTTTAGGCGAGGGTCATCAGACAGAATGAAAATCCATATGTATTTAAAGTTAAGCTTATAGTGTGAGACAAAGCACATTGAACTCATGGCTGCATTATCTGTGACTCAAAAGATTTGACGAGACTTGAATTGGAAAAACAACTTGTGTGTTTCTGTTGACTAAGGGATGGTATAAAATTATGAATGGAGAAAAACAGTCAAAACAACACAAACATCTACATGTTCTAGTACTTCTACTTTAATGCAGACAAAATATTGTTTAGAAAACACATTGTATTGGGTGAAATACATTTTCCAAGAAATTGTTGATAGATTTGACAATTGTATTTTTTAAACTTCAGTTTCACTGAAACTGTAGAAAGGAGAGGGAATATGTATAACACAGAGTGAATAAAGGGTCAGAAAGCGTAGGCATGTATGAAGTAGGTCTAAAATTTTGGGATTTCACTTCCAGATAGGGTTAAAGTAAACACTACCAGTTTTCACACTGAAGAAAGCTCCTGTTAGCAAACCCTACAATCGTGTAGATCTATGCTTCAGTCCTCTGCATGGATTGTTATCCACATCTACATACAATGCTTAGAACTAGCCTAGTCCTTTATTCATTCCCATATCTCTGCCTGTATGCTGTTGCTAGTGCTATATTTGTTTCTAAGGTTCAGGGGGATGTGAAGAGTATTTACACCAAGGGGGTGCGGATAATCGCAGCCAATGTAAAATGGACAGTTTTCTCTTAAAGTTTTAAAACTAAAACTAAGCACTTTTCAGTTTTCTGTTTCATTAATCAAAACGCGCAGTTCTTAAAATACAGTTTCATGATGATTCTGTACAATCAGTCATTTAACTTTAAGAGGTTGCGAGATTTTGAATTGAAGTTAAACATTAATTAAATTAAATTTTATCACTTATGGTGAGGATGTTAATAAATGCAGCTTTAGTATCCATAGCCATTGAAGCTAGCCCAATGGCGCCTCTTGTTCAAAGAGTTAGCACTAGTTTTACTTTGAGGATTGGCATGCACTAACAGACCTTTTCTCCACCTAAAAAAGTTGATTGCATTGGTGAGCTGATATAGAAAATCATATTATTTTAAAATGGATAGTTTTTTTTTTTTAATTTATTCTCAACTGGAGTTAATGCAACACATTTTATTGACTTCTTTAGCATGAACATTAAGGGTTGGACAATGGTTCTGAACTCTTTTTACCCGGAAATGGTCATGTGACTCTTGGCCACTTTGTGGCGGATTTTATATGGGGAGATTTGGGTTTTTGTTTGGGGTCACTTTTAACAGCCCCTATAAACTAGATCTTGACAATTTAAATTTCATAAGGCACCAGCTATGTTTTAATCCTTGGACTCGATCCCCATTTCTCTAAATACTTTTTAAATTAGACCAGAATTCCTTCTCTGGTCTTGCCCTGGGAGTGGGACTGGGTGTATCGGTGTTGACTAGCTTTTGTACATCATTCGGTAGATCAAGATCTAAAACAGAATCACAAGAAATGTTGTCACTCAAATTTGTTATACATAATAATTACTTCCAGTGTGCTTTATAGCAGTGAAAGATATAATTAATTTGAGTAGATCTATTTCTATTACATGCAAAAAGACTAGATCTTGATGTATATAGGTAAAGAACTATAGACTATATAAAATCTTCAGCCTAGCCCCAGGAGGCACAGAAATTCAAGTGTCATTATGATTATTTGCACTCTATCTAACCCAAGCAGCACCAATAAAATCTGCCATTACTATTTTTACCTATCACTGAAATGCTGCCACCTTCCTAGACCTAATGGTACTCACGTAACATAAAATCAAACATGGGATGGCGAAAATGCGGAGACCCCAAGACCAACATGACATTGTCACATTTTGGAGATACTAGATAGGTATATATCATTATAGATGAGTAGACGCTGTTAAAACAAATTTTAAACTTGGCTGCAAAACGACTGACAATTTAGTCTAAGATTTAGATTCTAAGAAGTCTTAATCTAATTCCAAGTACTCTTGAACAACTGAGGTCCCTTGAGACTTTGCCAGGCTGATAACTATTTGCAATTGCATTGACATATTTTCAAAATAAAAAAAGGGTTGAAAGCTGGATCATCTAGATCTTGAATTTATATCTAGCTCTAGAACTATAAAGCTAAAGGGTATATATATATATCTAAAGAATCCAGTCCAGTAGATCCAGCTATAATCTAGGGCCTGAAGTCACAACACTGTAGTACCATACATTTGACGTTAGCTTAGTTGCGCAGTAGCTAGCTGATGTTTAAAGTCAGACTTTATGCCACTTGTATGCTAGAGCTGGGGTGCGTCCGCGGGAATGATACTAACTCGTTGCTCCCAATGAGCTGGTATAGAGAGCGATTCCCTAGTGGCTGACAGTCTCTACCCGCTAGGCGATTCAGCATCATTCTCGACAATCAGGGAATCATGAGAAGCCAATCAGAGGCTGGTATTCCGCTTGCTGGTATAACTTTAGGAAAGAGAGGGAAATCGCTGGCACCGCAGATAGCAGTCACCTGTTAGAGAGGTGGCTAGCGCTACTGGTTAGCCTAGCCGCATGCCTCTCGCGTCTAGCGGCTAGGCTAACCAGGACTGCTGTCTGCGCCAGTATACTAAGCTTAGGGGCTAGTGGGGATTTCCAAACACATAAATTATTTAGAGCATTATTATTTTTAATGATTAACATACATGTACTGCGTGCATAGATATTCATAATGCCATTGAATGTTAACAAACTTAACATGATGAGTATCGGTGCCTTGTTCATGTCTCGTAGAACACTGTAGGCTCTGTGTTTGCTTCCTTGTGTATATATCTAATTCTTCTGCCATTTTCTGTACCATAACCAACATTACAAAGCTTTTAAAAATAGCTAGACTAATAAGTTTGTGTTACAAGTTATTTGGAAATAAACAGTAATGGGTGGGAAGGTAAAAAAAAACAACAGAAATAATTGTCTAAATGAATCAGCGGGCCATCGAATTTAAATTTTCAGAAGCCCCTCTCTTTCCTTAAGTCATAGTCATACGTGCGAGCGGAATACCAGCCTCTGATTGGCCGAAAAGTCGACCAAGCAGAATACCAGCATCATTCTGCTTGGCTGCTCAAGGCCCACCGAGCCACGAGACCCAAGGAATCCCACCGAGCTATGAGGCCCTGCGATGCCCACAGAGGCCGAGCGAGCAGGAGCTCGTAATTCAGTAGCTGCTCGGTGTGCGGAGGGAATGATTCCCAGATTTTACCAGCAGACCCCAGCTCTACCACATGCAACAGTCGTGCAGTTTGTTGGATCCTCGTTTACGGGAGCAAGATCCACTGCACATGCGCAAAATCAGTTCTAGTTACTTTTCCCTTTCATCTCCATGGTTCATGGGCTTGGCGCATGTGCGGTAGACAGTGAGGCCTGACTGCCAGCCTCATGTTGGCATGTGAAAGTCACATCCCCTGGCTAGAGCTGATATATGCGACAGAGCCTTCTTACTTCGGGGGGCGGCAAACCTGTGATTTTTTTTTCTTTTAAAGTTAAATGCGGAGGGGAATGGGCAAATTGAACTGATAGCCTTTCTTCAGAGCTGACTGCCCACAGTTTTACTGTAGCTGTTATTGCTTCATTTTTCTTTGTTACTTTAACTCGACTACACGACATCTCCGACTATTGTGACTGCTGTTGTTCATTTATCAACTGTTTTAAAGATTGTTATAGTTAAGGCCGTCAAAGTGGTTGAGTTTTTTGGGGTTTTTTTTACCAAGGAAGAATCTTTCCCGTCAGACTCAGAATCAGATACTAGATTTCTAACAGCCAACCGCTTGTACAAAGTTGTATCGAGGATCGAGCCGCATCAGTCGCCTTTGCAGTTTGCTTGTTTACAAATTACATCTATAGCTCAGTCGTGAGTTACACATTTGAGGCCGTGTAAGTTAGTCGGCACTTTACCTTGTGCTTAGCACTAGATCTAGTAGCTGCTTGAATATACAAAAGTAGATTTCGTCGGGCGTCTAAATTTAATACTATTACTAGATATAAACCTACGTTTACAATGTGACTATGCCTATATATATAGAGAGAGCTGATTGATTGATTGAAGGGTATTTTTACAAGCCCAATTCCACTTCAAAGGTGCTCTCAGGGCTTGGGTCCCAATGACAATTTACGGGCTGCCACCCAGAGACTAGCGGGGATACCATGACTTAGCCTCAGCCGGTCACATTATACTGACACCGACCCAACCAGTAGGGGCCCGGACTGTGCTCGGCTGTGTTTCGAACCCGCGACCTCTTGGCCACGGAGCAAAGCCACTACCAATTGAGCTATCTAGGCCCCCCTATAGAGAGAGCACCATCACCATCCCACTTCAGCTGCCATTATAAGGCCAAAGGAACCGAGGTACACAGGGGGTCGGTGGTTTGACCACTTCCACAGGGGGGGGGACGGAGGTAGTACACTGACTCTAGATTACTAGAATATAGATCTAAATCTAAGTCTAATCTATACTATAGGGCGAATAGGCCTAGATCTAGACTATAAATTTAGATTCTAGATATAAATGTGGGATAATCCTGGCATTGGCCCGCTGGTGAGACTGACGAAATGAAAGGAATGACAACCCATTTTTAACACCAGCGGGCCAATCCCAGGATAAAGCCATTTATAAATGTAACTGTAAGACATCAGATTAGAATCTAGTAATCTAGATCTAGATGGATAAAGTCTTGATCATATAGATTTAGACTTGTAAAAATCTTTCCAGAAAGAGTATGGATCTAGGTCTAGATCTAGATCTACTTGTAGATTTACCTTCTTATTTTCTTTTTCCTAGAAGCTCACAGATATAGATTTGAAGATTTCTATTTTGCTCTGCTAGGCTATCTTTCGTTTCGTTTTGTTTTCCTACGAACAAAGAAGACATCCTGCCTGGCAAAATAATGCCAAATCCTCCCAATGCATTGCCTGAAAGACACAAAAAAAAAAGTTTTTCTATAAAAAAAAAGTTTTTCTAAAGATAAACTATTAGAACCCATGTCCAGTCAAGATTATTTTGTCAAAGGAGAGATTCCGTAGAGTGGAGCCATTATAAATCTTCTTTTCATCAGTGATAAAGAGTTGCGGAATGCTTTAAAAAATCATAAAAGAGCGTTGAACTAAAAAAAAAATATAATATATAAAAACAACTGGATCTACATTGTAACTGTTAATTTCAAATACCGAGAAGCTCCCGATTAAAATTTTGCATGATCATATTTATAATATTATTGTGTAAACGATTAAAAAATGAGGCGCTGGTGTGCAGTGCTTTAACGTTTCACGTATTATTTAAACTAGGCATTTAAAATGTGTAAGTTCTGCTCAAGTTTTATCTTTACTAAAAAGGCATTCGTTTTGTTCGTTTGCTTGTTTTAGAATAGTATTGTGTAGAATCACTTTTAGCAAAACAATTACACAAAAATTACAAGCCCACTGCAGTTCATTGCTTTTTTTATTGTTGTACATATAATTTTTAAGCGGGTGCAACTACATGTTCACCAAAGCAAGCCTAATCACCCAATCAGTAATATTTTTGCACCTCTATAAGTTTCAGTTGATTGGTGTACATTTGGAATGTAGGCTATGACTCGTGGAAATCTAGGCTACATCTCATATAGTTTTTTTTTTTCATTTTATAATTTGTCTTTCTATTATTGATTTTTACCAACTATCAATGTAATCTTTAAGAATTTTTTTTGAAACAGCAAAAAAAAAAAAAAGAGCCATTAGGCCTACTGTTAGACATCGTTGTCTTTACGCCGCCCAGGGTTTTGGCCATACGTTCATAAGTGAAATGAGATAAATAAAGGCTTGCAGAGTAGGCTTCTCTGTAACAAGATTGTATTATGACAATGACAAAATTAAGAGGAGCAGTAGTAGTAGCATCATAATTGTGGCTAAACCTCCAGATTAAAGTTGTTAATCCAGGCTACCAAGTCTTCATCAACATTATGGACTGTGTCCACTAAGTTCGTAACTGGGCAGTTTAAAAAAGTGTGATCTGATTCTGTGGAGTAAGCTTTGTGCAACTCACATCAGTTCGGAACCTTCAAAACCTATCATAGCCATGATTCCATCAAAGCCAATGAGTGTAAAATAAGGAGAAGCTAGAGATGATGTGGACGAAATCTGTTGTAGCTTTTTTTTTTTTATTGCCATCAAATTTATCCACGATTAGGCCTTTTCCTGTAACAAAATAAACAACTTTCATTTATTTCATTTTGTCTAGTTTTTTTCCTTACTAACTTTGTCTTTTAGTGCGAGAGGGATTTTTCGTGAAGGATGGCAGGAGGGTCCACTCCTGTGTGTATTGGTTCACCAGAACATCTCAACCCGGAAAACACGTCCTTTTATTGACACCAAAAGGCATAAAACTGGTGCTGTATCTCACCTCCTTGTCTCTGCTATTGACTGAAAATATTTTGATTGAATGTAGATCTTGAGAAGCTTTAAAACCAAAATGTGCGTCTTGACCTG
>BMAT01002766.1:118736-130815 GCA_019649035.1 Elysia marginata | reverse complement strand
AGTCCAGATCAGTTCCTATGACTTCAACGGCACACTTGCCAAGAAGGCCTACATTAAATTTTTTGTCAATAATCATAGCTTATCAATTTATGTCACGTTTTGTTCTTTTATTTTTTTTGACATTGTTGTCGCTTCTTGGTGGTCTGGTGTAGGGTCCTAATATGTTGGCTTGAGCCCAAGCGCCGACTTTAAATATTATGCTAGTTCCTAAAACGCCTGCATGGATTAACTTTTTGAGCCTGTAACATTGCTTAAGCGAAGGACGGCTTATAAAATATTACTAAGCACCGTAGTGGTGGAAGGTTCATTGCTATTTTTACGAGGGTGAGCTGAAACTAAATGCAGTTTCGCTTGTAACTTTTAACATATTTGACCCTGGCATCTGAAATTTGGCATGCACACTCTCTAACCAGATAGCATGTGAGAGAAAATGGCATTTGTGTAAGATCAGTGAGCACCAAAAATGCTTACGTCAAAACCAATGGCTGATGACCTTCGTCGGCATTGTTTACGAACATGGCGTCAACTAAAGATGTTCGATTCGAACAGCATGCTGTCATTCGATATATTTCTGCTGAAGGTAGATTACCAAAGGTTAGGTTGTTTTAATTTTAATGTCTCTTTTCAACTTCAAGGTTTTATCAGAGACGGCGCTTGGAACAATTGAAAACGTGCTGTCCCACTGTGAGCACTTGCATACACCACACCCAGTCACATTATCTTACACCATACTGTGTTAGTGGGTTGATTAAGAATTGTACATCTATAGATCTTAATACCTAAAGTGAAACCTATATGCGTTGACGTTTCACAAATATCACTATGGTCAACATAGGCAGTTTAACTGATCTCTTTAAACGGGAGCTAACTTCCTAGTCGTGACAGTAATCCGTACTAAAACACCGTCGACCACACTTGGCACTAAATCCATAATGCAGGCACTAGGCGGATCAGCTGCTAATACCAATTTTAAAGTCCTTGGTTTGACTCGGCCGGGGATCGAACCCACACCTCCCGATCTCTGACCGAGTGTCATACTGCTAGGCCACAGAGCCGGTGATCACCAAAGAAAATGCATCAACGGTTCAAAATGGAATATAGTAAGCATATGTAGATTATTTAACTGTTTGTCGGGGGGTTTCATGGTTCATCACTGAAAGGTCGAGACCCGACTGTATCAATATTGCGCGATCAAAAACGTTCAGGTAGGCCCCTGAGTGCTTCAAATGCGGCTTTATCAGAAAGCTGTTGACAGGATAATTTTAGGCAGTCGGCGCTTTAAATAAAAGGATATTGCCGAAGAACTTGAAATTTCAAAAGAAAGAGTCCAGCTTATCATTTCAGATATTCTCGGCTTCAGAAAAGTGTTTGCAAGGTGGGTGCCGCGAATGTTGACTGATGAGATAAAAATGCAAAGAAAAACAACGTGTGCCGAACTACTGAAACATTATGAGGAAGAGGGTGAGGAATTCATTCAACGGATTGTCACAGGGCATGAGTCCTGGGTACATCATTATGACCCTGAGAGCAAATGTCAGTCGATAGAATACAGGCACAATAGCTCTCCTCCGAGGAAATTCAAAGTTGTTGCCTCTGTCAGAAAAGTGATGCTGACTATTTTCTGGGACTCATAGGGAATTGTTCATATAGAATTTCTGAAACAAGGAAATTCTGTTAACACAAAACGGTATATTTCTACGCTGAGAAAGCTGAGTGTCAATCGAAGCGTGTGCGCTCCACAAAGCACGTAATACTGCATCACGACAACGCCAGGCCGCACACAAGTCGCCAGACTGAAGAGGTTCTGCATAAAATAAATTTCGTCTACTGCCCCATCCGCCCTACAGCCCAGACCTTGCACCAAGTGACTTTTACCTTTTCCCCGAAATTAAAGGAACAGCTCCGAGGAAACCATTACAAAAGTGATGAAGATGTGGAGGCTGCCGTTCGACATTGGTTCAGGCAAAAATGTGTGGACTTTTTCACCGACGGCATGCGTCAACTTGTACGTATTGCCAGCTGTGTGTGGCTCGTGCTGGAGGCTACGCTGAAAAATAATGTATGTATGATAAAGTAGGTACTTTATTCTTTACTTTGATACCATTTGCGTTTGTGTACCTCTAAAAATAAAGAAAGTTAAGAAGAAAATTGCATTAATTATTAGCCCAACCTCGTATTACTAAGCACCATAACACCGTTTGAGCGTGAATTTTGTTTCGTTTTAGGGTAATTTATTATGTGAGATGTTTTCTTCCATTTTTAGGAGGTGGAGGCCAACATATTGCTTCGTAATAATTTAGAGAAAGTGATAGAAATAGGGAATAATAGTATATAATCATCACGTATCGTTCAGAAGTCGGGTCGGCAAGGTTCCATCTTAGAGTACCCAATTTTAATCCAAATAGAGAGCAAATGGAAGTAAGCGCGTCATGGTTTGTCAGCTACATTAGGCCAGTAGCGTCCCCTGATTTTACAGCAACGTGTAAACCTGCACCACGACTGGTAAGATTTTGCGTAACCCCAGTGCAATGTAGTTAATAAGTTTGCGAAAAAAAATTTTGTGGTTGGAGGAGGAAGGAGAGCCTGGACAGCTTGAGAAGAATTTGTTTCTCACCTTTTCTTACACCATACTGTGTTAGTGGGTTGATTAAGAATTGTACATCTATAGATCTTATTACCTAAAGTGAAACCTATATGCGTTGACGTTTCACAAATATCACTATGGTCAACATAGGCACTTTAACTGATCTCTTTAAACGGGAGATAACTTCCTAGTCGTGACCTCTAAGGTCGTGACAGTAGTCCGTACTAAAACAATTTTTTTTTTAACAGGAAGTGTTTGTATGGTTTCAGACAAGCTTGCTCGCGCTCAAGTGAAGATACTATTTGAAACACTCTAAATTCTTTGTAAGGTAAACAACCTCTATGACACAGCAAACATGGTCATTTAGACATTGGTAGTTTAGGAGGAAATCAGAAATAAACTAGCAAAACGTTAGTCACCCCGGTTTATTATTTTTAAAGATATAAGATTATTTTTAAATAAGGTTCTTTTACCTGTTTAAAAGCTCTGCAACTTTACTTTGAAACTCAATGAAAAAAAATTTGCATAAAAATTTTTATGGTGTCGGAAAAAAAAAACCGATTCAGACTTCAAAATGCTTCTACAATAATCTTATCCTAATTCATATAAGTGTCAGTAACTTCGCAGTGCTTTTTAGAGCTTTGTAAAAATGTAAAAATAGCCTTTGTACTGGATATTACTGTAGAAACTTGTTCTACATAAAATTTCATCAAGCATTAATATTTTCAATGGTAAACAAACTGCGCCCAATATTATTGTTTAAAAATGAAATGTCAGTTTATTTGTTATTGACGACATGCTTTTTATGAATTGTTATAACCGTTCTTCTTCTGCTTATTGCTTTTTTTTCTTTTACTTGTAATATCATTCCTACCTAATTTGTTTGTGTGTCCTATGGCCATGATGATGATTGCAACATGAAGTTAATAAAATCGTAAGATTAAAAAAAAAGATTTCACGCCTTCGTTTTTAGACCCATTACATACATGCAATGCAATGAACAGTTATTAAAAGTTTCAACGATCTACTTATAGTGTTAGTTCTATTTTCTATTGTATATGCAGCTGATAAAAAATACCTGACAAGCCTAAGATCTTTTGTTTCAAGCTTCAATATATATTTGAGCGTTCGCTGTCGATCATGCATTGCCCAAAGGTATGTACCACCGAACGTCCTACATAATAAAGCGTATTTATAATATATAGCGCCTATTCCATTAAGTCGCTCCAAGAGATTTACATGGTTTCCTCGAGAGGCCAATGCCAACTAAATTACCTTCTGAACCCACAGATGAGTGGTGAATAAAGCGCATCACTCTAGCATATTGACAATATCTTTCACTTTCCATAGTCGGGTACTTTTTTAACGCATGGGTGAGGCGAAGAAATATGTGTAAATAGCCTTTCTCAAGGACTGAACGTCGACCGGCCGAGGCAGGACTCGACCCCCGGACCTCTCGACACGAAAGCCGAGCATTAACACTAGACCACAACGCCACATAATAAAATATTTATTTCAGAGACCATGCTCTTTAATGAATAACACTTGGTGAAGCTTTATGATTCCCGCCTCAATTATAACTCTTCATCAAACTTTTCCATCTCCATTAATTTTCCGTCATAATCCTCTTTACCTTTCTTGTCTTCTCATCCCCACCTCGTTTTATTTCCCTCAACCTTTGGTTTTTCTTCTTTTACGGTATACATTTTTTTCTCTCCAATCCTCTGTTTGTTTTTGAACCGTTTCTTAACCCCCTTCAGCTCTTTCCTGTGTATTCTTTGTTTCTATTCGACCATGCCACTTTATATGTTAAAGCTCTACCTAGCTTTCAAATTTTATGAGAATCAAACTACATAGTACATACTGCAACCAGTTGGTAATTTCTTGATACATTTAAAATAATGAAAAAGTGGTTTTAAAGTTTTTTTTTTAATGCTTTGAGATTGTAGAGGTTTACAAAACAATCTGAGAAATTCTGCTGATTAAATAGTTGTCTAAAGTAAGTAAAAGTAATACATTGTCCATGCAGTAGTTGGGAAATTAGTGGTACCAACACTGTTTTAGTTTTTGTTTCTATATTTTTTTCCTACTTCTTTTTTTCCCTTTTCTTCACTCTTGAAAATAAACTTCTCCAAAATAAATATTGCCGACACAATGCCCCCCAAAAAACAGTTTCCATCTACGATTTTGAAATAGCGGAATATGATAAAATGTCCGGACAAGTATTCAGACAAAAATTCAAACAGAAAGAGACAAGAAGTCAATTCAATATTCTTCTTTATTTGAAATTGAAAATACATGATTTCCAAAGATTTTATTCTAATGAGCTTTGTTCGTCAGTGATCATGGGGGAAAGTTAAGGAGCACAAAACATTACAAAACAAAACATATTAAATTATATTGCACTTTAGGTTTCACATTGGGATGAAATACATTGTGCTATCATGTATTAGGCAATAGAATCATTCTCAGTTCAGAAAAGTAATAGTCTTTTGAAAGAAACTAAATGCAGGCTTGTTCCAAATACATTTTGCGTGTTTTTCAATGAAATCAAGTACTTTTCTTCCAGTGCATACCTTTTAAAATGACTGTAACAGCGAACAAGTTGAAGATAGACTACACGCACTCAGTATCTAGCATTCTACAATTAACTACAAATAAAGAGGAATACAAAAATATCGAAAACTAATATACAATATTTTTTTTCCTCTTGCAAAATTAGGTTCACAACTGTCACAACCGTTTCATGGAATGGTAGCTTACATATAATACGTTATCATTGTATTTGACATGTTCAGTGTGCGAAAACAGTTAAAGACTGTCTACAGCTTCAGAATCTGGTAAAGTCGAGTACAAACACGTCAAAATTAGATCACGTATGATGTAAATTCTTTGGTTCAACAAATTGTCACTACATACGCAGTTACGCACATATTTCTATTACAGACAAAGTGATAGCGAAGAATTTTTCCTAAAGAAGGGCAAGAATAAAAATATGTTTCATAGTAAAATATTTAAAAGATGAGCTTTGGTCAAGCGAGGTGAAAAGGCACTTAGTAAAAATCTTAGTAAGGCTAGTTTACCATGACGGCTATCCCGAACAGAAGACGCCAGATCGACTTTCGACCGGTACTCTGTTTTTGCGTTTACAGGGCGCGTTCGCATGTGAAAAGGTGTAGGTGATACAAAGAGGTATTCTTTCTAAAGTCTCCGGTCTAGAGGCGGCCCGGAATCTTCCGGACGGAATACGCGTCGTGTGAAACTGGCTTTAGAATAGCACCAAGAGAAGTGACAGTAAAATGCGATACGTGCAGGCATGTCTAGGTGGCTTTATCGTAGTTATCAATATATCATAGCTGATGTCATAAAATAATTATAGTACATTTCGTATGCTTTTCATTAGATGTTTACGACCCTAATAAGTTATCTATGAAGAGCCCAGATCACATGTTATGTTGTGTTTGTGTGCTGCAGCTGATAAATTCGAAAGACTGTCAGATTATCCAATCCTTTAAGACGTTCTAAGTTATCCTTTGCTGAACTTGTAGACCCTTTTAGTTGATGGTGTTCAAGAAGTTAGCAGTTTAATTTTACTTAGTTTAAAGAATTTGCTATCTAGCCTATAGGATAAAGACGTATTAGAAAATCTCCCACTGAACTAGCAACAAGGCCTTGCCTCAGACCGGTGCTTCTAGTATAATATTGGTAGATCTATCGGAGCCTCTCTGTTTTCCCTACCACTAGGACAGGAAGTCTTTCTTGTTGTAGACGTACATCGCATTGCCTCTGTAGGATTCAAACTTCTGGTCTCATTATCACAAGGCTATGGGATGGTCACTATACAACATAAGGACGGTCAGATCATAGGGTTATATCTATCCGATTTGCTCCGAAAGAACTTATATTTAAAACTTACAGGGATGCAAACTATCTAGGCCTAGCCGACATACTAATTAATAACAGTCGAATGCTTCATCCTGCGTGCAATCTCTTCGTCCTCCATAGGGAAGTTTTTTGTCTTATGTTGGGAACTAGATAAATCTTAGATCCGTAACAGATTGCGCTCTTCTGCAGGCAAGGTATGATACACACTGAAATTACTCTACTGCTATAATATTACCGTACCTAAATGTTGAATAATTAGAGTTTTTTAAGAAAAAAATTGACCGCTAGGAGAGTATCCTTCGTCAGATTGCAGAGACCATGAATGGAAACGAAGAAAATTTTGACAGATTTGGTAGCCCGGTCTTTACCCCGCAGATTACTTGCGCTTTAAACTCGCTAGTGTCTTTGTCCGTTGACGTATCCAAATGACTCGAATTTCAAAATATGTATAGTATTATTGCATTCAAAAGCGTTGATAGGTCCCTTTGAACAACGCATTACCTAAAGTCCATTTAATAAAGGAACAACGCACGAGCTTTATTTCCGTAAACAGCGCATCGTGGTTTTCAAATTCTAATTTCTAACTCTCGTCTGATACGTTGAAAGTCACAAGAATTTCAATGCTCTAGTTTGTGAAACATTTGAGGCTAATAGTGATAAATAATGACAGTAATAGATTGTACAAGTATGTATAAAAATATCAGTAATGTACTAACTTTTGTTAGATAATATCTTTATAATCACAAGAAGTCAAATAAAAAAGAAAACCTCCGAGACCGATGGATCCAATCAATGTATAAAATCCATGAAAGACGGTGGTGAAGCAGATCAAATAATGGATAGTTTGTGGATCATCATGAGAGTGGACAAAGAAAAAAAAATAAAATAAAACACGCACACATTACGATACCTTTCTAATGAAAATATAGGATGGGATTCCATGCAATCCTAATACATGTATAACCTAGCGTTGATGATGTGATAGAAAATAAAAACTAACGAGAAATGAACATTATAAGTTAAATAATGACCGAAAAATAGAGAAAGCAACCTCAGAAAACTTTATCCATCAGTCTAGAATTGACCGACGACGAAGTAAAGATTTTGTTCCAAAACATTGTTTTGTCTTGTTTGAGGAAAGTGTTGCATAGGATCAAGAAAATATACCTGTTGTTTCTTATCAGTATACTTTGTACAATTTTAAACCTGGTAAACTGGGGGTTATAAACCTAATGGTATGCTTTTAGATTGAAGAAAAAAATACCCTGGAAACTTTTTGCAAAAGATAACACGCTTTGTAAACATCAAATATTTCTTGCAAAAAATAAGAAATGTTGAAAACAGAAAAACCAACACCTAGGCGTCTATACTACGATAGTATTGAACAAAGTTAATTTTACTGTATCATTATATTTTTGATAACTTTCTTTGTAGACATTTTAAGGTAAACCTGTGAGGATTTTGAAACATATAACATGATGGCATGCGAGTTCTTTCGATATTTGGTGAACATGCAGTAATGTTGTCCAAAGAATGTCTTGTTCGAATGTAAAAAAAAACTATTAACATTTTTACCATAAAAGAACAATAGGGTGCCTGGAAAGCGCATAAAAGATAATCTGACTTTCTTGTTTTCCCAATTTAAACGAACTTCTTTTTATGTACTTTTTAAATTTACCGGAATAAACTTCAGATACTTATTAAAGAGCTAAAACCTTACAATGAGACTAGATTGCAAGAGTGGGATTTCCATTTCATATTTTCGAAAGAAACAAATCATCCGTTTTATAGTACATGGCATCAATAAAGAAAATTGTATATGAACGTTATAGATCTAGATTTGGTCACAATATTATAAAAAATGTGAAGAGTGTAATAGAGATGAGACGTGCATAGTTGGATACAAAGGCACAAAACTAAACATCTAGACTTGTAACAATAGTGAACAGGATGTGTGGCTTTCCACATCCCAAGATGGCTTTGATTACTTTCATCTGTATGCATTTATAAAATATCTATCTCGGAAAGTAGATAGACTCAATGTCATACATTAATATCTTATTAAATACAGCTGAATCCGACTTTGATAAACGTTTTTACCTCGACAGCGCAGGGTCTAGGCATATTGAACGGCACTCGCCATTGCATAAGCTACGACTGATTGCGCAGCGAAAATAAATAAAGTCCGCTTTAAACATTTAGCTGTCATAATATCCCCTTACCGCAAGATGATATATATGGTCCTCGGACTTTCCTACTACTCTCTGCCAATCTTTACATAATCCAAGTTTATCTAGGTTTTACTACCTGTTAGATCTGGGCTTTATAAAAATAGGAAATCATTAAAAAAAAACTCACAATCTTATAAATGTAGGCCTATACCTAAATGTGATGTGTCAGTCACCCAATAGTGCGATGAAATAGTAGGTTTTGAGGTTGGATCAAGAGCGGCTGAACGACAATCTAAGACTTAGCTCCAAGGACAAATTTTCAAACTTATCGAAGCCGGAAAGCCGATGGCAGAAGGCCAGGATTTCCAAGGGCGTATTTTAAACAAAAAATTTGCACGCTATTCTACACACTTTGGTCAATTTAATTAAAATTTCTTCAAACATTAACTTTTTCGTTTTAATACGCGTTGCGTGCACTGCTCTACAGATCTAAGCATCTTATAAGCAAACTGTCCACCATTTTCAACTCTAGTTTTTACAGTAGACTGTTGTGATAGAAAAAGCGCGAAAAGGGTCCACAATAAGGGCTTCTTTTACTATTTTTTTCATAAATTTATATTTCTTACTCATCCTACCCCTCCCCACTGTTCCAGGGGTTTAGAACAAAATATCTTCAAATATCTGTACATGTCACCCTTTCCATGCAAAGTTAGCATGCAGAAGCTTCATGGGGTAATTTTTATGAGTTCAATATTTTCAAAGTGAAAAATAATTCTTCGCAATATCGGCTCTTAATATGGCCTATACACTTCTCATCCTTTCTGGTACAGTATACAGGGTCTTCAGCTATCATGGGACTTAACTCTTAACCTGAAACAATTTTTAACCATGCTTTCTCTTTGACATCGATAAACACTCAGATCAGCTTCTACAACGCAAGCAATGCAGGTATTTTGCAACCTCTAAAAATATAAACCATTAACATTCCATATTCATACGTCCAAATACTACCGTTTTAACAGATGACAAAACTCCAGTGGCCAAGGAAGGTCATCCTGGTTTCAGACAGGTAAATAGCACTCACACAAAATAAACAGGCGATATTCTAATGGCAGGGATACAAAGTAATTTACCTTGCATAGGAAAACAATCAAAGATTTCATGCACGGCATGATAGTTTGTTTAAATAGTTCGGACCAAAATCTACGTCACAACATTGGAATCACCAATCTCTTCTCCTTCATTTTTGCAGATTGCGCATCTTTTTGTGTGGTGGCACGATAGGAAAACAACGCTCTTAGACCAGTTTTGATACACAACTCTGCGCCAATATGTAGATTTCGGTCTGACTCAGAACATTGCAAATAAAAATTCAAAGCGACTGCAAACCAGTCTTCGCACATTTCGTGAGTTGTCGGTTAACCAATATAGTCTCTCCGTGGAATTATTTTTTATCGGTTTTAACGCCGATGGAATGTACTCAAGAAAGTCATAAAATTAAAACAGGATGCCAATCTTTAAATTGGTGGGATAAAATAATACGGTCAATAATAGATTTTTGCTAACACATTTTGATTTATTGAAAAAAAATGTTTTAAGAAAGGAAGTTTGGGAAAAGATAACCTTCGTCGCTGTTTTTGTTTTAACGTCAAATTATTTAACATAGTGATGTTTGTAGGGAAGTTTGTGAAGACCGTTTTGGGGTTAGAACTCTAAGGATATATCGATTTGTACCTAATTTAGAGCTGAATCGTAGAAAATGCGAAATGACTGAGATTTCCGCGGGAAAATCAAAACTTATTATGGACAAAAACCACAACCATGCTTAATTTATAGGTATGTTCACACTAAGCTATATTTATAGCTTTGTTCACAGGTGAAATAAATTTAGAGCGTCAAATCTCTATACAACTAGTCAAATCTCTCTAAAACTCCTTTCACAAAGAAACTTTTTGATATATTTTTCTTAAATGAGTCAATTTGCCATTGGCCTTAAAACTAGTCTCTAGTTATCTGCCGAAGGCTTTCCCATTTCTGTTGAGTATAGTTTCGTGCTGGGGGCAGATACACTCAAGGGCCACAACAAGAGCCTAGGTGAAGCGTCCCATCTGGCAGTTGAGAGAAGATTACATCTCCCCGCGACACCTAACGGTACAAGCGGACGGAAAAAGGAAAAAAAAAAGAAGAAGAGAAGAAGATAGTTTCGTGGCTCTATATAACTAGTCAAATCTCTCTAAAACTTCTTTCACAAAGAAACTTTTTGATATATTTTTCTTAAATGAGTCAATTTGCCATTGGCCTTAAAACTAGTCTCTTGTTATCTGCCGAAGGCTTTCCCATTTCTGTTGAGTATAGTTACGTGGCCGCTAGCTGTTCTTGAAACCTTTTGTTCCGTTTTTTCCTAATACCGAGTCTAAGCCGGGTGATGAGAGATAATTCATTGATGTTCGGTGGGCTTTTTGTGTGACGGATATTCTCTCCCTTGTAATCCATTTAAAATTATGCAGTTTTGTCCCTTGGTAATCACAAAAATGAAGAGCCTTTCAATAATTGGCTTTGATTTAGCTCGTGGTGAGGCGTTTTTTGGACAGAGATTTCCTATTTCCCCTGCGTCCTTTGTAATATGGGGGTGTTATTTTGCTTTGTTTATTTTCCTTTCGTGATCTTTATCGTGTAGTAGACTTCTTTTTCAATTGTGTACGAAGTAAAAGCGCTGAGTTTTCACGATTTCGAGAATCCTCTCCAGTTCTCTGTACTTCAATTTAAAAGAATTTTTTCGTCTTATGACCTTTAGACGACCCTGTCGTAACAAAGTTTGTTTGGAGAACACGAATGGAATATCTTATCGAAAATTGTAAGTTTTTCCATTCAATGCATCGTTTTAGACAGACTTTTTGCTCATACTGAATTTAGCTCAGTAAAGACAATCTTTAGATATTTTGCTTTTGCCCACACGGTATGGAAAGATAGAAAGAAGTTTGTTGCCATGGTGATACGTTAAGTGAGACATGAGACAACAGTTTCTTATCTCAGATATATTTCTCCTCCCTCGCTCTGAAAGTTTTAAAGAAAACAGCTGTGACCTAGCTGTGTAGGTTCTAGCTTGGTTGGGTGACTATTGTGTTCGAAACTCTAAAACGTATGGTTATCACTTATTACTCTCGGCAGATCTTTCTCTCTCCTTAGCCTTCGCCAAAATCCTGAGCGCCTCCTCATAGGTGGGCGGCGGCGCGTCCCCGTACGTGTCTATCTGTTGCTGGAGGTGTTGCTGGGCCTGGAGCTGTCTCCTCTGGCGTTCTTGCTCCTGCTGACCTCTCAAGGTGGCGATGAAGTCCTGGATAGACAAATGCATGTTTGGATATCTTCTCTGTACGGCATGGAGCCGGAACTGACCCGAGGTTTCCCCAGATTCGGAGGTAAACGGGGGTGGCGGCGTCAC
>BMAT01002766.1:68032-80865 GCA_019649035.1 Elysia marginata | reverse complement strand
AAGCACATTGTTATAACTCTTCAACATGCAAGGTCAAGGTTAATGCAGGAGTACAAGCCTCGTCACGTGATTGTTCCAATGTTTAGTTTTAAGGTTGATTTTGAACAAGCCGATCTAGTCGTACAAAACACACATTATAAATTAAGGTGTAGGTTAATTGTCCTAACCTTACAATCTTTTGCCTTAGGGCCTAGGCCCTGAGTGTCAAGTTATCTTGAAGATAAAGGTTACTTTTTGCCTAATTGGGTATTTATGCCAATAGTATTCGGAAATAGAAAAGTTTATGCCTTCAACGTTGATTGAGCGGGCCGGTAGCGCATAAAACCTAATGTCTCCCCCAATAAACCACTAAGGTACTAACAAATGGAGAGGAAGACAAAGACCGAACGAGTGATTTTGAAAGAATAAAAGTCTTAAATAACTGTACGAAAGGAAGTAAGGAGCAGTTATGGCATACCTAAATTAAGCAAACTTTTGTATTCATCTAAGGCAAGCAGAAACCTCCTCCTTTTTTACTGTTATTGTTTTAATAAAAGGGACACATTCCATATTTGTAGAAGCTATATTGATTATGAAAGGGTTTTAACCAAAGGTGTTAAATCGATATTTCATGCTTTTACATTTCCGCAAATTAGAACTATGTTGACACTAGTGCCGCGGCCTCTATTTTTTTGCTATTATTTAAGTACAGCCTTATCATGTCTACGTCTACAATTGACATTAACAAAATGTCAGTGATGCAAAGCATATACTAGCAACGCTCTCAATACCAATAAGGACAAGCTAGCTCGGAATCTTTTGAAACGGTAAAATAATTTTTTTTTCCTAAATAAAAACCTGTTTTTAAAGTATGTAGATATAAATTATAATACACTTTTTAATTTTTGCAGCGGACATGCGATGACCTCAGTTGACTCCTTATGTTTTAATACTGCAGCAGCAATGTTCTGCTTAAAGAGAAAATGTTGAGATCAAAATCCTTGCCATGAGCATAGTTATACTTTTGAGAACATTAAAGAATTTAAAAGTTATGGGGCGTGGCAAAGCCCAGATTATAAAAAAAAATACGAAAGAAACCGCAGACTTTATTTTAAAATGTATGGTGGCATAGGAAGGATGGAGGAGGATTTGCCGCAAAGATGGCTTTAGAAGACACAGAAAAACTGTATCCTGTGTAGAAGCTGGTTCTTTAGATAAACAGGCAGAGACCTTGAAAGACGGATACAAGGTAGAGAGAAAGAAAGAGAGAGATGGTATGTGTGTTTGTGTGAATGAAGAAGGACAAGGTCAGTCAAAACAGACACAAAGATAGATACAGTGAAACAGGTAATAATGAAGAATGGCAGAAAGATAAATTACAGAGGATAAGGTTACACGTATAGAGCTGCTGAGGCATAAAAACTAATAAACAGGCATGTCGAAGAGAGAGAGAGAGAGAGAGAGAGAGAGAGAGAGAGAGAGATAGAAAGAGAAAGAGTCAGACAGACACATATATAGATAGACAGACTGAGACGGACGAATAGACAGACAAACAGACACAGTAGTAGGCCCTATAGAGAAAGTTCTGTCTTCTTCTGTCTTTCGTCTCGTCTGTTGCTAGATCTAACTTTGTGATCGTTTTTTTTAAACTTCTAAACAGACTGACAGACAGATAGAGAAAGCTAAAGAAAAAAAAAGCAGATGTACACGATAATTACAATCCTGTATAGATCTAGCAAGTGTGTTGCCGAGCAGATATTAGCTAAGATCATTATGTCTGCGAAATGTCACAGAGATTTCAACATCTTTAGAAATGTTCTCTCCTATGTAAAGAAAGAAAGCGCTTTGCAAAGCTAATGATGGTAAATATTTGAAGTATGAACAAGATTCATCGCAGCAAAAAGTAATTTTACCATAGGAAGTGAGTATGCCAGATCTTAGTTTGAATAACAGAACAGGATAATATGGAGCTCACGGTCAATCTAAAATTTGGGAAGAAAAATTGGACAAAAAGAATGTAAAAACATAAAACATTCTAAAGGTCTTAGGAATAGAGAGGAAGAGAGAGAGATAGGAGATGGAAAGCTCGACAGGGATGAAAAAACCCGAGAGAAGGAGAGAGGTGCATTGAAGGGGGAGATAGACAGACAGACAGGCAGAGACAGAGACGGACAGACAGAGACGGATTTATAAACAGAGAGTGATTGAGAGTCTTTAAGAAAACAGGCACAGTGTCAACAACAAGAGGTTTCTTAAAATCAGTACTAGTCAGCTCACAGCCAACAGGCCCCATAATTATTCAATGAGCGAACAAGGCGGCTAAGAAAACAAATAATCTTGACATAAAAAGGAAATATCAACAAAAACATCTCAACTATTTTACGATTTCCATTCCCTGTTGAATAAGCTGACATTAGAGAACACCATAAATGCGTTGTCTACGAACAAATACACCATAAGCTCAGAAGCTTCTAGCAAAGTTCCTAACAAAGGAATGTAAGAATAGTCAAAAATTTCACTGTGACCAAAATGTCCCGTGTCTGCTTTCAATATAAAAAATATGACAGACTGGAAGATACTGGCGATATTATTGTATTTTTTTCTTTTCATACACTGCCAATAAGAGTACATAGATAATTAAACTTCTTCATAATACCGTGCAGTAGCTCTTTATCGACTAGGTGAGCGACGCGCTCTTTACGAGCTAACCAACTTGCGGTTTGTCAACTGTAAACAAATCGCTGACATTCCCAGAGGCGCAGCGACTGTGTGTTAAATCTTGCCTATTGACAACCCATTTACTGTCATTATGCGGGTACCCATTTAACGCCCCAGTTAGGCAGAGTAATTTGTAGATTTAGAGCATTTCACAATTGCATATACAACAAAGCACTGGCTTGCCCAGCCAGGCCTCTAAATTGTACCCGCTGTATGGCTGTTCCATGAACTTCAAGAAAAAATTCTTAAAAAGTAGTTCACCTAAGGCAATGGTGAGCTTTTAGACCTAGATTCGTCACAAGAATTGTTTCTAATAAAATACCTGGTCCACCGAAGAGTTTGCTGGTAAGCCCACCTTTTGAATTTCACACACAAAAGAGGTTAGTCCTGAAACAGTCCCATTTGGGAACCTAATAGTATAACTTTAAAGTACTTCGCCACAAGAGTTTTGGAGCAGTTGCCTCATGGGCAAAAAAAGGTAAGATAAAAAAACCCATTTAAAATTTGTTAACTCCCTGTATTAGACACAATCATAGATATAAAACATCAAATTCAAAATAAAGAGCACAAAAAATTACACTGGGGAAACAGAAATTGAAGATTACCACTCTCCCTTTGTAAAAGTTTTTTTCTGTGGCTTGAGCTCTTTTTAGACGCCCTTCTTTTCTCCCATTCTGGTTCTGGCCTTTATCTTTTAGCTAAACTTTCAACTGCGAAACAGTAATGCACTCAAAACTTGCTATTTCGCAGTGATGGAAAAATTATTATGAATTGACTGACTTTGGATGTACCAATATTTAGAAATCTAGTAAAAAAGTAAGTTTAGATTACAATCACAGACAATAAGACATAGACTATCACAGGCTGGCCTTCATGGCAGGAACTGGCCACTGGGTCTGGAAAAAAATTAAAATCTCCAATTTCGTTTTGGTGGTCAGAATACCCTATACTCCTCTTGGTCTGAACACGAATGTTTCTAAAAGCAATGGCCGTTGATTATTAAAATTAATGAAATAGTATATTTTAGCTTTTCCAAAATACATTATGAAATGGATATTTGTTTTTAGTTTGTCTGTGCTATTTTTTTCTGCTCTAGTTTTGCATTCAGACCCGGAGCAAAGTTTTAATGGAGTGGGTACCAAGATATAGATTAATTCATTTTATATGCGAAAAAAAGAAAACAAAATTTGATCTCAAGTTCAGGGGGACTGTTACATTTAATTAAGATTAAAAAACCACATGGTGGCGTCTTTTTTCCTTAAACGTTTCATTGTTTCGGAGTAAAAAATAAGAAGAGAAAAAAATAAAAAGAATAAAAAGGTAGAGGAAAAATTGCAGTGCATACAGAAATATTAAAGTTCACTTTTGTATTTGTGTGCAGAAGAAGAGTGGATAGAGTAGGGGCACTACAAAACTTTGGGAAAGAGGGTAAAACTAGAGAATGCAAATCAGCCATTTGAAGGATTGAAGGATAGAAACTCAATGTTAACATAAAGGAAGGAGAGAGAGATTAGAAAGAGCCAGAAAGACAGGCAGAGACACAGAGAGAAAGATAGAGAGAGTGTATGTGACATAGAAATGGGAATCTACGTATAACTAAAGATCAATACTTAGTTGAACGAGAGTAAACAAACCTTTGAAACATAGAAAAGAAGAGACAAAAACAATAATAGGGATTTGAACTAAAATTTTTGTGGTAAGAAGAGTTAGATCTAAGTGTGAGGTTGTGATTGTTGAATTCGAAAGAAGCGTCAAATTATGAAGAGGTGAAAGAGGGCAACGCCTGTGAGTTCTGGAGAGAAAGCTACCTAAAAAGACCCCAGGCTCAAACCTTATGGGGGTATCCAGGTATGGAAGTGTTTAGTGCACTTGGCTTCCACGCCCTTACTTTTCTCCTCACTTACCTGCCTCGCCGCTTTCGTCACACAAAAACCGAATCTCATAGTCACTGCAAGGAAGAGGTTTCCCTTCCGTTTCCGCTCCCGATGCTACAGCAAGTTCCGTGGTGTTCGTCTCACTGTGGAGATCCTCTTCCGGAACGTCTGTTGATATTTTATCTTGGGTCAAAAGTGGCCAAGACGAGGAACGCGTGTCCTTGTCGTCGAAAGTATCCTCGATAGAGTCCAGCGTTGTACCAGCCAGTGCTTCTCTAGAAATTTCCGCTTGCGCATGCGCCCAGGCCTGGTCACTATCGACACAAACAATGCCTGATCTGTCGCAAGGGACACGCAAGAATACACCGTCGTACCAATAGCGTTGTGCAAATTTTCCCCCATCGGGATAGAGTTCTGGATATGTTCCAGCTTCGACCTTGCGGCACTGGGTTTTGATGATGTCTTTAGAAGGGCAGTCGTATTGAAAGACCTTAAAAGAAATAACAAAATACCTATATATAATTTATAGTAAAACTACACAGTCAGCATAATTATAGTAGGCAGGATACATACCAAAAGTGATATGCTGTACTGTTCAAAATGTATTTGGCTGGCTGGATTTTCTCTTTGTTTGTAAATAAATTCACAAATAGTCAAGGCAGAGTTTTGAGATGAGCAAAAACTTTAACCTAGTGTTTGAAACATTGTAATAAGAATTAAACATAAAATATAGGAATACAACAACAAACTTGTGATCAATTTTACCTTACTTTACCTGGAACTATATTACCCACCTCCCTTCTTAAGTCTTACTTTACCTGCAACAGTGAACTACATCACCCCCTCCCTTCTTAAATCTTACTTTACCTGGAACAGCACAATATATCACCCACCTCCTTTCTTAAGTCTTACTTTATCTGGAACAGTGCACTATATCACCCACGTCCCTTCTTAAATCTTACTTTACCTGGAACAGCGCAATATATCACCCACCTCCTTTCTTAAGTCTTACTATACCTGAAACAGTGCAATATATCACCCACCTCCCTTCTCAAGTCTTACTTTACATCTATATCACCCCCATCCCTGCTGAAGTCTTACTTTACCTGGAACAGTGCACTATATCACCTATCTCCCTTCTAAATTCTTACTTTACATGGAACAATGCACTATATGACCTACCTCCCTTCTTATGTCTAACTATACCTGGGACAGTGCACTATATCACCTACCTCCCTGATGAGTGCCAGGCTCTGATTGTCCACTCCTCTCTCTGGTTCGACGTCAAACCACACCGACCAGGAAGATGTTCCTGAAATCGCGAATGGAAAGAAGAGCTAAATTAATGAAAGGAATGCTTATAAAACAGGTATTATTCTATGTTCACAAGGTGTGTTCTAGACGAGACAATATCAAAGATTCCTTAGAAGAAAATCCAGCGCTTTACGCAAGAAAAAATTCAGTTGTTACAGAATTTCAAAGATAATCCGCCACTTTGACACTAGCAGTCAGGCCGACAGCAAACCACAAGGTTTGCCATACAATGATAAAGGCTCTGATGTTTTCAAATTTTTTGGAAAGATCATTTTTCCGATGTTTCCTGGCTGTTCTCCTTTATAGACCAGGACATCGTAATAAGAAGGGCACAGTTGGCTTATAATAATGATAATAACAATTATAATTATCATCGCTACCATTTAAGGACGGTTTTTATTCTTAATCCAACAACTACTATTGCAGCATCTTTTTGTTCTTGTTCATCTTCTTCTTCGTCTTACTACTACCACTACCCCTACCCCTACCACTACTACTACTACTACTACTACTACTACTACTACTACTACTACTACTACTACTACTACTACTACTACTACTACTACTACTACTACTACTACTACTACTACCACTACTACTTCCTGTTCTTTTTTGATAATGGTATTACTATTATTATTATTGTTATTATTACTATTTTTATTATTGTTATTATTATTATTATTATTATTATTATTATTATTATTATTATTATTATTAATAAGTATTATTACTATCATTATCAATATCCGCAGAATTAAAATTGTGTAACCCCAACATTTTTGGAAAAGGGTCTATGAAAATAATAATACACAAAGACGGTCAGTTTTAAACTCTGTATACGTAGATAGCCACACAAAGTATGTAGTTAATAGTTGACAAAAATAAAATGGAAAATAATTTAAATTTACTCTTAAATTTAAGGAGGATATTAAATACCAATGTGGCGACCACTCTTGAATCCAAAGTTCCATATTTTTTTCCAATCACAATTTTCTTTGGTTTGAATTTTGGCTTTTTAAAACAGTTAATACGCGTCCGTTTCGACGTCGACTGACGTGTCTGCCTGGGCTGATCTGTATATTGCTGTCGTCAGGTGCTTCCAGTCGGATCTGTTCTGTGCTATGTCGCTAAGGTGGTCAAGGTCTGTAATTGAATGTAATCTAGTTGCCCAGAGATCGTTGTTGTGACTCTTGAGGTATCGTGGTAGTGTAGCCACAATCGATGTTTTTGGTCGGCCTCTTTGTTTGCTTCCCTCCGTCTTGAAGTATTTAGTCATTGCAACATTGGGTGGTGTACTGATGGCCTGTCTTAAAATATGGCCGAAAAGTCGCCATCGCGCTTCGAGAATGGTTAAAGATATGGGCGTTTCACCTGTCTTCTGATAAAGAGTATTGTTTTTGATAACTGTGGGATATTTGATATTGAGGAATGTTCTTAATTGCCTGCGGTGGAAAATGTTTAATTTGTGTTCTTCTTGCTTTGTCAGAGACCATGTGTCGCAGTTATACAGAAGTATAGACTTCACGAGTGCTCGGTATAGGTTAAGTCTTGTTACTTGTTTCACCTTGTCGTTTCTTATCCAGATGCTTGACAGCTTTTTTTGGGCGAGGTTGGATAATTGTTTCCTTCTTTTAATATCTTCTGTATCTCCCAGCAATGAGCCTACTTTCTTCACTTTTTTCACTGTATTCAGTTTTGTTGGTATTAACATTTAACCTGAAGTCTGCTAACTCTTTTTGAATTGTTTCTACGTCGACAAAGTCAGTCGTTGAAACAAAGTCAACGTCGTCTGCGTATGCCAGTTCTAAAGTGTTTTGAGTGTAGAGTGTCTCGATCTTCCGTATGTTTTTGAACGCATGTTCTCAGTAGACAATGAATAAGACAGGGCTGAGGCTATCGCCTTGAGGTGTTCCAATACTTGACTTGAATGATTCTGTGTTTGATGATCCTTTGAGCTTTACAAAAAGTTCTGTGTTACTAAGCAAGTATCTGATTATTTTAAAATAGACAACAATAATTTTTATGCTATGGAACAGAAAAAGCGACATAATGAAATTGATTATTACCACAAAAACAAAAAGGCCAATTAGAAAGGTCTAATATTAACGACTATTTTCAGAAGGGCACTTCGAATGGGTCACAACAAGGAGGACTTTCCTCCCTTATAATCGCCTTAGGTAGTTTTAACGAACACAATCATAATTATACACACAAAAACCATCCACAACAAATTCTTCGAGTCAGCACGACATATGTCGTGACAAAACGGGGATTACCTCAGACCTAGGGTTGAGATTAAACTTTGGCAAAACAAAAATATGAACCCACGCAATGGTTCTGACCTAGATCTCAGTGAGGTCACGTGAGTCTTGGGAAAACATCAAGCTCTTCCGCCTTCTTTCTTTCAGATTGCGCACCTTTTTGTTGTGGCACAGAACACTTTTGAAAAGTGGTATTTAGCTGTTGATCTAAACAGCTCTAATTTTGATTTTAAGTGTTGAAGACATGTCTAAGTTTAGACCGTCGACAAATCCTGGGGATTTTTTTAGAAAAGAAAAAAAATATGACTCAAGTGAAGAGTATTTTGTCTCCTGGATTTAACTTTTTAGTCTACGTGAAAGGTGTGGCAAAAAGCTTTGTAAACTGTCTTGGGTAGCATTCCATCTGTATCACTCTAATAAAGCGTTTATAAAATGTTGTAAATAATCATTATTTTTCAGTAAACCAATCCTCTTACTGTATAAAAAGAGTCCAAAGTAGGAAAAGAAAAAAAAAACATGTTTGCACTGGTGTTCGTTTTTACCTTATTGTCCTTAAAAGTAAAAAAAGACATAGCCAATATAAAACTGATACATCAATTGATATTTTGCTTCAGTTGACTGGGCTGAAGCTGTGAGTGACTATGTGTGTGTTTAGGGAGAGGGGGCAGAGAGAAAGAGAGATAGTTTCACTTCTACAGATAGCATTCATTACACGATTGTTACAACCGATTTAAAAAATAGATTTCTAAGACCTAAAGCTATTCTATTCTCCCTACCACACGTAAAATGTGCCGAGAAGACACGAGATTTTGTCTGCAGGTCAACATGAAACAAATAATCGGCAAGGACAGCTCGTTACCCTATTTCTTTCTAGATTGGCGTGATTTTAATTATTTTATTTTCCCTAAAAAACTGACTTCTAAAGGGAAAAGAAAAGAATAACGTAAATGAATTTCAGACATCTGTATCTCTTACATTCTAACTTTTATAGTTTTTGTTGTAGTCGCAATGCTATTGGTCTCACAATGTATCAAATTTACATCGCAACAAGCAACAAGCAATATCTCATACCATGAATGCTGGCGAGCTCCAGAAGTAATTAAAGATTACAACATGGCTGGAACGGTATGGACATAATTGAATTCTAACCACATATATCATAATCTATACATAACGGCCTGCAAGGCACGTTAATTAATGGAGCAAACGGAAAGTGCCAACATTACAGTGTACGTACATAATGAAACCATCTGAGGGTAGGTATTGAACAGCTGTCCTTATTTTCTACCACCTGATGTTTGCTTTTACACGTTTGTCAGTCTCATCGTCCTCATTCAATAGATGATAGATCTAGTGGCTCCATGAGGACAAAGGGTCTAACATTAACTACCTCGACGTGAATATTACGCGACATAATATCGGGAAACTCTTTACTATGGCATCAATTTGGAAAAAATATATAATAAATCGATTACATTTGTTTTGAAATAAAATATCTCAGGCCTAAGTTTTATTATTTTTAAAAACCCTGAAAGGACTAAAGATACGCTTTCGGGGATGTTTAAAAAACTCCACATGTCAAAATTTCTGACTCCTGCATTGTTGAGCTTGGGTGGCTTACATTCTGTCAACGAACGGCGGAAAAAAGAGTTCTCAATCTTACCTCTCTGGAACATAAAATAAATAAGTTTAAGCAATCACAATGATGTTATGTTATACCTTATTATCGAAACATGGAAAATGATATAGCCATTAGAAAGTTAAACCTATACTGCTTCAAAGTCTTCATGTAATGAAGTGCAATTTGAGAAAATTAATATTCATTGGGAAAAGCTGCACTTCAGTGCTAAAGAGTTTATGCTCCATGAATTTCTCGACATTGAAACAATCGATAAAGTGCAATCTTATTCGGAAGATTGTGCCAATGTGATAAAATCTAGGCTTGTTGCTCTTTATTTACAAACTTTGACGTCATTGGTGTAAAAAGCTGCCACGATAGTCATGTAACTTCTAACTGTTCTATAGTTTGAAACCCTATACAATTCCACCTTGTGGAAGGGCTGGAATCCAAATATCAAACAAGCTGTGTTGGCAATATCGTAGATGAAAGTCACCAGCATTTATCTTTATGAAAAAAACCATAAAGGCTTGTTACAAATAACCCCCACAAAAGAATAGCATTTTTTAAATAGACACAATAGTATTTTAATTTTTTTAAATGATGTATTAGGCCGAATTTTAGTATAAAGAAAAAAGAAAATGAGATTCCTTTCTTTTACTTCATAACTCGTCTAGTTTATTCCATAATTAGGCTATCTTTGTTCCAGTAGAGTAAAAAGGAAAAACAATACTTACAAAACAAAGACAAGAGAGATCCTGGTAAACGTTCCTAATTTCAAGGCCCCTTCGTCTAACTGAAGGTCCCGGCATGTTATGTGACATCGACCAGTGCTATAAATAGCTCCATCACAGACAAAATTAGTGCGGTGCATTGGCGCGACCTTTTCCCGCTGTTTGCACGTCTCTGGTCGCAGAGGTCTTTTACACGCGAAATCAATCGAAATTGCCCCAGGCGACACACGTATAAACGTTAACTCTAAAATCACCGCGGTGGCGTTAATATGGGGCAGAATAGTATAGAGGTTCTTTTTTAATACGAGAAAGAATAAGATGAATTTGACCTTTCACTGCAGCATTTCTATTCTTAGCTAAATCGTGATTGTGAAAGCCTGTTCTTGAAAATGAGACTTAAAAATTTTTAAAAGATATTTAAATTAGAAGCTCTTTTTCCTGCATAAGATCGTTCTTTTTTGTACAATGAATACGAATGGTAGGGTTTTCGACCTTTGGTGTAACCATAGCCTTGGCACGGCGATGCTGAGCAAACCTTGTCGCTTATATATCAGGCAGAATAGCGCTTGGCTTAGCACAGTAATCAGGCCTAAGGCGCAAATTACGCAGGTGGTGTTGTCCAACTAATCCTCAACAGACTATCTCTGAAATGTACATTTGGCTATTATGCTCTTGTTCCACCCTATCTGTGTTCTGGTAGGCATTTTTGTTGTCCTTGACCTCTGCTATGTGCACAAAGATCTTTGAGGTTAAACTTGGTAGGCAGAAAATGCCAGCTCATTATTGTATCAGCGGAGTCTGCGGCGAAATGCCAAGATGTTTTGACCTCTTCAGGCAAGACTTCGGGCACTCGTTAAATTTGGACCCATGATCTTGAAATGTTTCATAATACATGCAGGCCTAATGGGACTGTTTCAGGACTAACTTCTTTTGTGTGTAAAATTCAAAAGGTGCGATCACTAGCGAACTCTGTTGTGGTCGAGGTAGTTTATTCGAATTACTATTGATGAATCTGAACCTAAAAACTCACCATTGCCGAAGGGGTTGGTTGTTGGTTGTTCGAATTTTAACGTCTCTTTTCAACTACAAGGGTGAGCAGTGGTACAATCGGTAGGGCGGTTGACCGCTATCTGAGAGGACCCGGGTTCGATCCCCAGTCCGGGCTAAATTTTATTTGCTCCCCTGTGCCCACCCAGCACTTGATGGGTAGCTAGGTCTCTTAAGACTCGGCGAAAGTAAAGGCGGCGAGGAAAGCAATGGCAAACTACCTCACTATGCCATGTGCCTAGAAAAACAAGGACCCTGCTCCTTGTTCCACTACGCTCATGTCGAGTATGGGACTACCTTTACCTTTTTCAACTACATATACAAGATTATATCAGAGACGGCGCTGTTGACAATTGAAAACGTGCTGCCACACTGTGATGTAAGGAGCGCTTGCTTACACCACAACCATTTTATCCTGACACCGGGCCGACCAGACTTAACACTAAATCCATAATGCCAGACACTAGGCGGATAAGCTGCTAATACCAATTTTAAAGTCCTTGGTTTGACTCGGCCGGGGATCGAACCACGCACCTCACGATCTCTGAGCGAGTGTCTTACCGCCAGGCCACAGAGCCGGTGTTGCCGAAGGGGAACAAGTCTTAGAGAATTAATTAAAACTCATGGAACAGCCTCATAGGCTTTAGATAATGGTTTTACGGGCCGAAAAAAATGCGGCATCGAAAGAACTTAGGCCCTATTTTCTCATACCTTTGATGTGCTCGTTTAATTTTGAAAATGACTCGAAAAAGAGAAAATACAAGAATTGATTGGTAAAGCGGGCACCATTCGCTCGGTCTATTTTTGTCAATGATAATGATAAATTATTATATTTACCTTGAAATAAAAAATCTTGTAATATAGGGGCCTATAGAAGAGTTACAAATGCAATAGTTTTTCCACCATTTTATTGGGGAAAGAACAATATTTTACAAAGCTTTAATTCCAGCTATAATCTTCTCGTTTTGCCATAAAAATTTAGATCTGTATTAAAAACAATAACAAATCATGTGTGAAAGAATTTCATTAAGCTTATCAAAATGCAGAAACTGTTTTTCTTAACACAGTTTACCTGCTATTCTGACTTCTCTGTTGTGGCTATATTGTGAACGAACAGTACTGTTGTTTTGTCGTGCTACCATCATGTTTTTTTAGTTCAATGTATATGTAAATGTATATGCATATAAAGTTCAAATATCGCGGTCATTATTGTTTCTCTATGACAGTTTCATGTTTAAGCAAAGTACAAGCAATGCTGGTTAGCAGTGGCTACAGAGAAAAAGAGAAA
>BMAT01002764.1:16104-27132 GCA_019649035.1 Elysia marginata | reverse complement strand
CCTTTCCTAATATCTCTTTGGTTACCTTTCTCTGTTTTGTACCTCGACACGAACTTTTTTTTTGCCTGTTTTAAAAAACAAAAAAAAACCTTTGGTAAATAAAATCTAAATTTCACGTATTTGACGCCACAATAAAGGTTTTTTTTATAAAATATACGACGAGAAAATGTATCAACTATTTTGTCAATATTATCGAAATCAAGCTTGTCTAGACCTCAATTTTAATTAAAAAAAAAGAAAAGTGCTTGTAGACATCCAGAATCGGTTATGAAACAAAGTCTTTAGATTGTTGTATACAGTGCCATACATGAACTAAAAACATACACACACACACCATCACACACAACGACAGTATTAACATATAGAAAAAAATACCAACGTTGGTTCATAACAAAGCTTGGGAGAATAGACTAGGGATTCATTACAGGATCATTTTTCCCCGTTATCTTTCTCGGTTGTTTTATCTTATAATGAGAAACATGTAATGCCTAAACCCCAAATCCCTGTCTCTTATCCCCCCCCCCTTTCTCTCTCCCTATCTCATTCTCTTTCAATTTTCTCCCTCTCTCTTCCCACTCCATATCTGTCCATCTCTCTCGTCGCCTATTGTCTTTAATTTCTTACCTTTTTATTGTTGTTCTTGTTGTTGTTCTTCTAATTCTTCTTCTTCTTCTTCTTCTTCTTCTTCTTCTTCTTCTTTTTCTATCAGCCGAGCACAGTTCGGGCCCCTTCATGCACTATATTAATCCCTTTAGGGAGTTTTGTCTTCGCTATTCAGCGTAACTGTGTCGCCACAGAGCAGCGCCACTAATGCCCAAGCAGACCAGTACATTTGAAGCCTGTAGCTGGGTAGCCATTTTACAGGTGGGTGGACTGGGGAAAGGTAGGGTAAATTGCTTTCCCAATGCAATTGCAACATGGTATGGTCGGGCATCGAACCTGGAACCTCCAGATCTCGAGTTCGACGCGCTAACCACTCCCTCACATTGCCCCTTATAAATAGCTTTTCTAGGGGTTTAAACGTCGACATGCAGAAGCAGGGATCGAACCCCAGACCTCTCGGCCCGAAAACAGTAACGTTTATCTAGTGTGAGACCACGGCGAGAGAGTTGTGGTAGTAGTAGTAGCAGCAGCAGTGGTAGTATCAGTACTACTGTCACTAGCAAGTTAACTATCCATACATGTTAGAAATATTTCTTTTCTAAAATAAATATAATGAGTTGCAAGCATACATGTAAACAAGCTAAAGAAAATTAACAGCAGTTACCTGAAAAATCCAAGGACACTGGAATACTGCTACGATTAACTATGGGTCCGTTACTCTTTAGTTCGATATACATCACATATCTCTCTCTTTCTCTCTCTCTCTCTCTTTCTGTCTATCTCTCTCTTTCTGTCTGTACTAGGCGGAAGAAGCCTGAGGATCCACGAAAATTTTATGTAATTAAACAATTTTCGTGGATTCTCAGGCCCCTTTCCTCTAGTACCCCCTCCCCCATTTTTTTCTTTTTTTTTTCTTTTTTATCCTGCAGATAGATTTGTATATAGATTTCCAGGTTATTTTTTTTATTTTTATCTCATCATTCATATTTTATATTGTTTATAATAATATTATTGCTTTTCTTTTACTTTTAGTCCTGTCCGTATTTATGTAAGTGTCTTACACGTTTTTTTTTTGTCTGACGAAGGCGTAAAGCCAACAGCTCACTTGTTTTGTCAGTATTTTTTAAGCTAAAATATAATACAGAAGTTTCTGCGGAGAGGATTGCCATCATGTTTTGAAAGATTCGGGTGGTATCATTATCTATCATTATCATAGGTATCATGAATTTCGGAGTCCATTCTCAAATTAGTCTCATCTCTTGAAAGCGATATTCTTTTTACCAATAGACGATGTTCCTAAAAACTTTCGGCGAGAGTTATGCGCCTTGACCTACTACCAAAACAAAGGACCCCATATAAGTAAATTAGAAGAGATTGGGCGTTTTTCTTGTGTAAAACGCTTCTTACTGCTTTTTATGAGGATGATGTAGTCGAGACTACTTAAAAATGTAATTACAAATTTAATAATGCGAATAATGATAATCCTATCTTTAAAAAAATAACTAAAAGAAGACTTCATTCAAGACTACAGATTGTCAAGCGCCAGAATCTACTGGCTAAAAAAGCCAACTTGCTGATAATAGGTAAAATAATTCATCATTCTAGGGCCATGCATCAAAATCTGATAGTTTTATGGTTGAATACTCGAATCTTTTTTAAGAATCAATTTTCCTGATGTAGGCCTACTCATCTTATTATTCAAAATACGCCTTTGTTTAGGTCAAAATTATTTTGTGGACGTCCGAGAGAACCATGACGTCATGACCATACTTCGATCGGTGCGTTAAATTTTTTTTTTTCTGCTGACTCGAAAAATAAACAAAAGTATCGCTTAAATGGTCTTTTAACTTTAAAACCTTAGACAAATTCGTTTAGACTCCAATAAATATAATATGATGATGTAGATCTAGATCTAGATAGCATCTTAGTAAAATCTGCAAATTTAGATTAGAAACCTAATCGCAGGTGAAAAGAAAAGACAAAAATCTGTGCAGATCTAGAGTCTAGATTCCTGCATAGATCTAATAGAAATGGATCGGTATTTAAATTATAGATCTAGTTAAAACGGTATAATTTATACTGAGCAAAGTAATATACATGTTTAACATGATTTTAATTGATGTGAAGACCATTCTTACATTATTACTTAAACCCGCAAAAATGCATCGGCTTATTTTACTAGAAAAAAAGAACAAATAAATTGATATAAATACTTTACGATTAAATGACAAAAACAACAAAAACAATTATAGTGCTAGGAATGAATGTGATGATTATAATCAGCTTTATCATCATTAATAATAGTTTTATCATCTATTTTCCTTGTATTTTCACGTATTTTACTATGTTTCTCCATTGCCGCTGTTGGTGAAATGGCAGTAAGTCAAGGAGGATAACTCTCGCTGAATTTTTATAGGGATATCGTCTATTACACAACATCATTGCCTAGAGGGCATTGCTTGTTCGTGGTTTTCTTTCTTCGAAATTCGCAAACAGTCAAGAATATACCCAAGAGAAGTTAGAATCTTAATCCGTTGTACAGCGAGGCCTAGATGAAGCTAAACGTAATGTGTTACTACTACTGTACTGAACTTTTGGCTGAGGATGAATTTCTCGCAAAGGGACGCTACTTTTGTTTTACCGCTAATCTCATTACCTACAATTGTTGATGGCTGTTGTACCGTTTTGTAATGAGGTTTAGTAATGGTACTAGACGTCATTCTTTTATAGTATACATGTGAATACAATATCAATAGAATTCATTGAAAAAAGTGTATATTGTAACTTTTGTTTTCTAATAAAAAAAACGATTATGTTTAGAATGGACACACAATTTGGTAATTCATTGTAAAAAAAGATTAACGATTAAAAAATATTTAAAAAATTGATCACGTAATACCTTTACTGTATATTATTGCTATAGTGTGTGATGTACCAAATCAGCATTCATTATATTGTCACCATCGTGATTATCATCACTCTCATCGTAATATTTTTAACATGGCCGTTCTTATCATCACCATCTACCTCTTCTCTATAACATCATTTAACTTTTGTTTTTTTATGATCTTCATCACCTGGATATTTAAGATTGTTATTGTATTTCAATAAAAAGAATGATATGGTTGCATGCAAAACCTTTTTCTAATACAAGGCGATGGCAACAAGACAGTACACTTAAAATATTGGTAACCCAATCATAGCGCATGTATAGTCCTAAAACCCTCAGGCATACATAATGATATACTATTATACAAACAATAAATGGCATCTAAAAATATTGTCAATACTAATATCATTATTATACTTGGAGAATAACCATACCAGGATCGTTAAGCACTGCTCAATAAGGTGCGTTTTTTTTGCTACTAATAATGAGTTATTATAATATGATAACTCTGTTTCATAAGAAGGAGCATCTTGGTACTTTTCAGATAGCCAAGTCGTGTGAGTAAGAAGTTATTGGCTTATGTTCACAACACTGTTTCATCTTCTTTCCATCAGTTGTTATAATACAATAGACACAAAAATGGACAAGTCCTTTTGAATAAATGGTCATTGTTTTCACTTTATTTTTTTTCTCAGCTCCCTCTAAAACTCCAGTGATTAAAGGTCCCAAAGAAATTGCCGTTGGTGAAGATCTGGTGCTCAGTTGCATTCCAAAAAGACCAGGGTCAATTTTTCATGAATGGAAAAAGTAAGTTGTCCTTTTCAGATAAACACTTCTAGCGGAAAATTTGACAGCTTAAGTGACTGCTTTAGGGTTGATAAATATCTATGACATCTATCTATACTTTAAACATAATTTATTTTGTTAGGATGTAAAATTGTTGTGTGAAAGAGGACCACCGCAATATTATTATCGAATGCGTTCTTAATTTGAAAATGATTGTTTTTATATTTTGTAACTTTGACTGTTTTTCCAGCGTCAGCATAATGATTCTGATCTAAATCTCAGCAGATGACATTCATTTTGGTAAAACACCAACCTCTTGTGCCTTCCTTCTCGCAAATTGCGCACCTCTTTCTGTGGCTTGATAGAGGCTTGAACTCCCCTCCCCCCAAAAAATTAGTATAGTCCTATAGAATAAGAGGTAATTGGAAGAATCTCACCACCGTTAGTTTTCTGGAAACAATGTCAAGTTAATGATATTTTCAATACGGTTTTCGAGCCATTTTCGGGAACACTCGCAAAGCAATAAAAATGGCAGATCCGACGGCTTATTTGCTGCCGAAATGTTGTCTGTAAGTGTCTTTTTAAAGGTACCAGCCCAGTGGCTTAGCTTACATTTCATTTCCATCTCATGGCATTTTGTATGCGCTCATGACAATAAAAAGAGTGACAAGTGCATATGCTCATTTGGTACGTTGTTTTAGCGATTATCATGAGAGGGGGTGTAATTTTAGCTGTGCGGTTAGGTAAGGCAAGGCCAAATTTTGTGTTCTTATTGATCCATCCTTTTCTCGCTTCTACAATACATGTAGGCCTATGTTTTGTCGCAATGGATGCTTTAGCTTTAATGCTTTTGTACTGGTTGGATAAAAGGAGAAAAAAATCAAAGGCGATATTGGGTTTATAAAATCTATCAACAACGAGAATAGTTTGAGAATTCCATCATTTGATGGAAGAAGTTTTGAATGATGAAGAAAAATGCCTTCCGTACATCCACATGAAACTAAAATTTTCCTGCTGCTGTT
This sequence comes from Elysia marginata, assembly GCA_019649035.1. Classification (NCBI taxonomy): domain Eukaryota; kingdom Metazoa; phylum Mollusca; class Gastropoda; family Plakobranchidae; genus Elysia; species Elysia marginata. The sequence goes on along the minus strand of BMAT01002764.1, from coordinate 21,831 downwards.
AGAGATGATTGCACCTAACACTGAAAAAAGAACGACTAATTTAAGAAATTCTCTGACACCGAAAGAGCGTTTAGTCGACGCAACAATGATCATAATAATAATGATGATGATAATAATAATAATAAGAAGAAGAAACATAATAAGAAGAATTACAAAAATATAAATATAAATAAAGGAGAAAAAGAAGAATGATGATGATAATCATAATAACAGTTAGTAAAGTAATAACAACAACAATAATAATAATAACAATAATAATAATGATAATAATAATAATAATAACAATAATTATAACAATACTAATAATAATAATAATAATAATAATAATAATAATAATAAGAAGAAGAAGAAGAAGAAGAAGAAGAAGAAGAAGAAGAAGAAAGTATTCACCGATGAAAGTCTACCTTATTACTATTAGCATCAGTATTATTATTGTTATTATAATAATAATAATCATTATTATTATTATTATTATTATTATTATTATTATTATTATTATTATTATTATTATTACTAGTGGAGAACCCGCAATATTTGCGGGGAAAGTGAACAACCTTTCCCTTCTGAGTTCCTGTAAAACAGTCTGGAGCAGCAGTACTTCTGCCAAGATCGTGGCTGAAACTCTCTCTACCTGTGGCTCTGGCTATCCGTCTAGACATAGCTCTCAATGTCGGGCGTGTAGAACTCATGGCCATAACGCTGAATGTAGATCTAGATCTAGTCTTGGTAAAATCTAGACATCAAAACTCTAGGCCATGACACTGAATGTAAATCTAAGGCTAAGTCACAGTTTTAGTATCTATGCACTTTGGTGGTTATAAATACTCAAGTCTGAGTGAAACAAAATAATTATTATTAAGAAAAAAAAGAATGCAGAATCTAGATTTAGAGATCTAGAATAGTTCACAGGACCTAGATCTAGAATCTAGCCGAATTTCTTTGAATGCCCGATCATGCTCGGGATGAAGTAGTCACCTCTGAATGTAGATCTAGATCTAGATCTAGACTTGGTAAAATCTGGACATCAAAACTCTAGGCCATGACACTGAATGTAAATCTAAGGCTAAGTCACAGTTTTAGTAAGCACTTTGGTGATTATAATCAAATCTGAACACCAAATTATATTTATTAAGAAGAAGAATGCAGAATCTAGATCTAGAACCTAGCCTCTGAAACAAAAAACAAAAAAATTCACGTTCACATTGCTACCAAGTAAGCTAGATCACTTCTGGTGTCAACAGTTACGCCTAGTTACAATGGGGCGATTACTCTAGGCCATCACACTGAATGTAAACATGAACTCTGCTGTTGTTAAAACATGAAGTATATTTTAGCCGGGGTCCGAGTTAATATATGTTCTGACACCTGCCGTTTATTTCATGTACTCATCTGGTCATTTTTTTTTCTCAAAATCAAAGTAAAAAAATCCAAACTGTATTCAGTGAAAATTTGAGGCAAATCGGTTCAGTAGTAATGTCTGAGTAGGATTCGAAGGTGAATTTTTTTTTAATAAGATTAGGCTATCATTGATATTATTCTTATCACTACTACTATTGTTGTTCTTGTTTTTGCTGATGTTGTTTTTATTGTTATCATTAATATTAATATTAATGTTCTTGTTCTTGTTGTTACAGTTTATTATTATCATTTTCAATATTAATACTATCATCAGTATTTAAAATTGAAGATCATAAAATTACTATTAAATAATGAGAGACGTGTTGTTAGTAATGACTTAATATGGCTTTTTGTTTCATTCCTATCGTTAAATTGCTGTTACTTATTTACATTGAATTTCATTGAATCTACAAAATATATGAACAGAATGTAATTTATGTTGATAAATTTCCTATCAATGTTTCTACGCTTCTGTTTGTGTAATAGGCCTACACAGTAGAATAATAGCATAAAGTTATGCATTGTAGTCCTACTTGCATCGAAATAGTGTCAAGATGCTGACAGGTGCAGTTGGGGAAACCCTACAATGGGGGATGGTGCAAGTTTGGATTGCCACTTGCCTTGCACGAGGTCTATAAAATTTCGAACGGAAAAGAATGTTTTTGTTCAAAGTGTATACAAATATTATGTGTATAGTATGTTTCTGTCGTGCTTTTTGCCGCTGATTTCAGTTCAGTAAAAAAGTTACTCAGAATCAAGATTGGGTGAAAAAATGTGTCTTGAAAAAATGTTCTGCCTGAGCAAATGACTCTTGACAATTCAAAACTAAGCGCTGCGCTTAGATGTCTCCTTACAGCTTTTGTGGTGAAATGGGCGGGACGTATCGGATGAAATTGGGACGTTTTCATTGGGCGCGCACACATGATACACAATTATAGTAAATTCACGTTAGTAGTTTCGACAGAACCTTGAAGCGAACGCGTAATGAAGACGATGTTACTGGGCTGTTACCTTAAGTCGGGAAAAAAGTGCTGCGGTGTCTGATCTAATGAATAGAGAGGGTGCTGTAAAACATGAAGAACTTTTGCAACAGAAAGTTTGAGTTTATATGACTCTGGAAATGGGCGTCATTGCGAATATTTTTTTTTCGTGGACCAGTGTCAGGACGGACTGTCTTATGAAAATGAAAAACTTTTGAAGAGAATATTTTGGTGACTCTGTTACTGTGATTGGCGAATAATTTCTTTTGAATTAAAAAAAATAATAACACATAATCTTGTTGGCAAAAATTTTGCGTTTTTCAATTGTTGTTAATGGAGTTCCGTTACTAAGGCAGCTATGATTTGTTCTCTTCTTTTCAAAACGGCTTATAGAAGTAAAACCCAATCCATTCTCTTATTTTCAATCTCCGAAAGTTGCACGTTTATCAAAAATTTTTAATAAATTTTCTTAAAAACTATTCGGCATATTCCAGCCCTTCCCTCTTATTCTCGGAGGTTAAAATATAAGGCACCCCTGGGAAGAAAGCTCTCTTAGCCTTAGACCATTATGTAGCACCCTCTAGGCTGACGACTAACTGATGCTAAATCTGTTTGCTACAAAACCAACAGCTGCCCTGTCATCTTCCTCAACGGCAGGTTATCAGAACGGCGCCTTTACGTAATAACGTTTATCCGAACGGCGTCTATTTCGTTATCAGAATCGCACGTACGTTTTCTTTGATCTTCGACGCCTAGCAGTAATCGAATATTTTCTCACTCAAGATTAGTCGATAGGGTCTCAACGAATATTCGCTGCTGATAATAAACATAGGCGAAACATTTTAAATAGGTACTGCGAAAAAACACGATCTTACTTCATGCTCCGTTAGCCAACAGTTAGCCAACAGTATATTCTGTGTGTATGTTTTCATGTGTTACACGGTGTATTTTCACGCACCTATCATTGCGAAATGAAAGTATTGTGTTATATTGCATGATTCATTGGCCTGTGATTATGTTTTTGCTTTTGTTGTTGTGGTGTGCCGTTGTGGTTGCTGATGTTTGTTCTTTGGCCAGTGGCCTAAAATAAACGTGAACTTGAACTTAAAATTCTGTTCACACACACATCTCCACCATAAAAGAACAGTGCATTGATGTACATAGTCATTCACTGTCCAAAAATGGAGACGTTCACGACGACAAAAGGCAAGACTGGTATTATCATCGACAAGTTTAGATTAAAAAAAGGACAAGGAGCGCAAGCAATCCATTTGGTGGAGATGTACGAATTACCAATGCAAATCAAGATGTACAACCGATGTTCAACTTTCAGAGGTACTGTCATTTCCATCAGCCCACAACCATGAGCCAGAAGACGACAGAACAATCCAGCGACATCAAGTCCGAGGGGCCGTGAAGCGAAAGGAAGAAGAAAGTGAGCATGAACGACCTCTCAAAATGGCATGCACAGAGGTACAGTGCTACGACTCTCTGGACTCCAACGACGCAAAAATGTTACGCCAGTCGATATACCGTGCAAGGAAAAAAGTAATGCCAAATCTACCACGAAGTTTGACAGAAACATGTGAAATTTTACAGGGCCATCAGTCTTCAATACTTTTTAACATCAACAGTGCATCCAGTATGATCAGGTTTGCTACACCAGAGACTGTTAGATTTCTGTGTTCCACCAAACATGTGTATGGCGATGGTACATTTTACACATGCCCTTGTTATTTTTACCAGCTTTACACCTTCTTCGCTCTCATCAATGGAATGTACGTGCTCTGCGTTTTTTCCTATTGCCCGACAAGACGAAACAGACATACGAACAGATGCTGCGGATGCTTTTAGAATCTTTTGAATCATCCACTTCTTCCCTTTCCATTGAAATCATCCACATCGATCAAGAGGCTGCAATGGCAGAAGCAGTCAGAAATACACCAAACTTCGTAATCAAGTTCTGCCACTTCCATATTCGACAATCCTGGCTGTAAAAAATACAGACACTTGTTCTCATCACCGACTACTAGAATGAGGAATCAGACGCAGGGAATTGGCTTAAATTGTTTTTTGGTCTTCCAGCGCTCAGTCATGAAGAAGTGGATGATGTGTTTGCCTTTTGCTTGATGGTCAAAGAACCTGAATCCGAAAAATGCGAAGCTTTCGTAGACTATAATTATATTCAACAATTACATCAGTACTTCAGCACCCTTCCAACCTCCCGCTTGGACCAACCAAGAGGTTGAAGGAAGAACTACCAATGCGTGTGAGGCTTTCCATATGAACTTCAAACAGTCCTTCATTTCTTCAAAGCCCAACATCTTTCTTTTCATGCAGAACTTGGCCCATGAAATATCCAAAGCAACACTAAAAATGAAAACACCAGTGGCCACAAAGCGAAAGGCAGACAGAGACATGAAAAAAAATCGACTGGAACTTATTAACATGAACAAAGAAGGGCACCTCACGACTGAACGCTTCTTGGAGAAAATCTCCTACAAAATGCTTCCAGTTTTAAACTTACATTGAGTGACAATCCAATTTTTAACATACAACTGACTTTAATTATATTCTGCCATATTAAAATGACACTTACAATTATTCTAATGCGGCTTTTGGCAGGAGTAATTTAATTTTAATCTCGACAAACAAATTAACGCCAAGTAATCGTACACATAATGATGTCGGCGATACACGCGCCGTTCTGATAATCCAACCTCTATTGTTCTCATGACAATGGAGGCGCCGTTCCGATTTACTGCCGCCTCAGCAATCGCTTCAATAGCTGCAGCTTCCCATACATCTATCACTGTGTATTTTGTCTTTCTGCCTTAGATATCGGAGAACAAGGAGTCGGAAGCCCTTACAGGTTTTCGTATATTTCGGTAGCCTCTATGCCGTAACGGTTTGGTCGATTTTGACGATTTTTTTAAATTCAAAAGCAAAAGTTACAGGCTAAGTAAAACAGGATCCTGGTCTCTCTAAACAAAGTGGCTAGAGAGACGTGTGGCTATAATATATAGTGTTAAACTAAATCTAGGCTTCAATCTAGATCTAGATGAAGGAAAATAGAAGAGTTAGAGACTCACAGAGAGAGAGAGAGCCCTGAACTTTAAATCACTTTATTGATTTCCAAGGCCGTCTGCCCATTTATCAGAGACTACAAATCATATACATTCATTGATATTGTCAAGATGAGGATATAGACAGGGAACAAACGCGGTTTCTAAAATTCGACGTACTTTTTATTGCTATAAACTTCTCACAGATATAAATTCAAGATGATCGTTACAAGTTTACACTTACGGCTTGACTTAACTAGGGTTGCGCTGTTACTAGGGAAATT
>BMAT01002751.1:95103-121364 GCA_019649035.1 Elysia marginata | reverse complement strand
TCTCTCTCTCTCTCTCTCTCTCTCTCTCTCTCTCTGTCTTTCTTGTCTATGTTTCGCTTCAAGACTCTCTAATTTTCTGTTTCCTTCGCCTTTCCAGGCCACATCACTCCTTGCCATCTTATTAATGTAGACGCACCATCTACGTTTTGGCCCCCCTTGATACACGTTTCCCCCTTCTTGACCTGACACTCTGTGGTTCTTACTGCCCGTCTAGATTTGCCTGACGTGTGAGTAACAAGTCCAGCCCGTTCCCACTGTGACATTGCCCTGCTGTTTTATAATACAGTCTTGCTGTGTCTCTCCTGGTACTTCGCTGTTTCGTATTTACCGCGGAGCGAGAATAATCAGACACAAGTTTGAATTTGGATAAAACTGGTCATGAACATTGTCTAGTTCTATGTTTCATGCATTTAAAGAGATTGTAAAAGCACTGCGCTACGTTGGTTTTGTATAGCCTGAGATACTTGTATTTCGTTGCGAAAGAAATAAAAATACTTTGTTACCTAACAGTTTTTTGTGTAGATAAGAGCTTTAGTTTGAGCGACTTTTACCTGGTATACTTTTTTTTGCCTCATATTTTGTCTCTTGATTGCTGTCTGGATTTGTTTGGGTAACAAATGATCTGGAAACATTGGTGTCTGATCGATCATGCTCGACCGTTTTTGAATCATAACCGACTTGCAACACTACATTCTTCCTCATATACAGTTACACCTGTTTGGTTTTAGCATCTTTTTGTTTCATTTATTATAACACTCATTGCATTACAAGTTCGTTTTACAATTACTTAGAATGCATTTTTTTTCTTTCCTTTTCACGAATCTCGGAGCTCAGGAAGATTTAAACTATCTTGCCCCATTGAAATCGCTCTCTTAAACAAAGTCATGTTCTCGTCAGGGATGCCCTTTTTTTCAGTTATTTTCCGTTTTTAAACCTGAGAAGCTAAAAGCACACACACACACAAATTGGAAAAGATTGATCCAATGAACAATCACAACTAAGTTGCCCTAAATGACACTTTCTCTCTATAAGTTTATTTACGCGAGAACACACTGCTTATCGCCAGGATTTTCATTTATTTAAGAAAATTTGAGTGGCCTCGCTGTGTCGCCTTTACAGATCCATACCTTAGAAGAAAGTAAATGCGATAGTGCTAGACGTCTACTGTAGTGTTTGGCTACACAAAAGTTTCGCAACCATACAAATTAGTCAGATTTTTGTTTGAGGAAACACACACTTGTTAAAAGTGGATTTATTCCCCCGTTATTCTATACATAAGTCAAGAGAAGGTTCCTCATTAAATTCCAAGAGTTTCTTCAGTGTGACATTTGGGGCCGCAGAAAAAATGCATTCTTTAAAAAAATACAACGCCCCATTTTGTAACAAATTGGTGATATCCGACTCATTTGTACATGGCAAGGGACAATGAACTGAATATATCACTTTTATAGACACTCTTTTAAAACAATTGTTTCTGATTTTATTTTGTACAGACGGGCTCTGGCAAGACCTACACAATGGGCACTGGCTTTGACGAGTCTTTGCTGGGCAGTACAGAGGTCACAGATGTGGTGGGCATTGTGCCCAGGGCAGTGGACCATCTCTTTCTGGGCATTGAAGAGCGCAGGCGACAGGCCTTTGAGAATGGAGATCCTGCGCCAGACTTCAAAGTCACCGCTCAGTTCATGGAGGTGTGTGTGATAATGTTGCTGGGGTTCAGATAAGATACCAACTTTTAGATCCATCATTGGGAATTGGGCAAGGACATTGATACTAAAAAAACAACAACTGTGGCATACAGAGTTAGTGGGATAATTGTATTTCACACTCAAGCATACAAACACTTTAGAGAGGAAATGAAAGGACAATAGAAGCAGAGTTTAAATTGGTACAAGTTGAGGCAATCAACAAACTGACGTAGGTCACATGTCTAAAAACAGACATGAGAGAGCACGGCAGCATGTTATCTGAATCAGACTATTTCATGAAATAATCCTGGACAGCGTGGCATCATCCAAATGTATTCATCCATCAATATTTCAACAAGGCAAAATGTCACGGGCGGCCTGTCCCAGCCAAAGTCAGAGACAATAGCCTAAATGCTAATGAAGGATTGCATCCACCATAGAATCTGTCATTTACCACAGCGGCGCTTGAAATAAAACAAAGGTTATTGAGAGTCAAAAATATTTTTATTTTAGCACTTTATGACAGATTTGATAAGCTCAAATAAATGATGTACATAGACCACCCAAATTCAAAGGGGATCATAAGTGATAGCAAAAGTAAACACACAATAAAGTTCAGCCAACAATACGTTTTATGCTGTATGGGTTGTTGGGGATTTTTTGACCAATGAGCAATTATTTTACCCTTTCAAAAACAATATTAAAATATGATATCATGCCCTTCTATAGCTACCTCAGGTTTTTGCTCATGTTGTCTTTCGGTTATTCATTTTGTATGAGTAAACTGATGAGCGTAGTCAAATGTTCTATAAAAAGTGAGATTGATCAAATTGAAAAGTCAACCCTGCAGTCTAAAAATGAATTAAGATCTAGAGAGTTGTATGTAAAAAACATGCCTTGTCAGAGGAGTTCTTAACTGAGAGCTTAAATTGCTATACTTTAATAAACTGTAGTCCTCAAGTTTAATGTCACATTAGAGGGGTTCGACTGTAAATAAAAAGATTTGTATAAGAACAAAAACTTTAAGCTTCAAAACTTAAAATCTGGTTTTTCTTTTTGTTTCAATCAACAGCTCTACAATGAGGAAATCCTGGATCTTTTGGACACGACTAGAGATCCAGAGTCAAGGGTAATTTGCTCATTGCTACCATCCTTCCTTCTTGTCACGTTTAACACTGAAAGTTGGGAGACATCTTTCTTCTGGACTCTTGTGTATTGGCATTAGCAGACCTGCCATTCATACAGATTAAATCAGTATTATGCTGATTTTTTTGGCCAAAATGTTCAAAAATACCGATTTTCTGATTTTTATTGCAAAATACTGATTTTATTACTGCTTGGCAACTGTCACTAAATAAGCCGAACTTCAGAGCTAATTTCACAGTTTTTGTAATTTTCTTGTTAATAATCTGAGAATGAGATATCAATACTGTACCAAAATACTTTATCGTATGCCTTCTGTATTATCAAATGTAGCATGGTAGTCTTTAAATGTTATACATTTTCGTTTTATTATTTTTTGTAAACATACTGAATTATGATGGTCACATTGAAATTGAAGTGCTAATGTTTTTACTAAAATTGTGCCAGAGTTTGTGAGTACTGGTACATAGTTATACAGATAAAATTGTGCCAGAGTTTGTGAGTACTATAAAATTGTGCCAGAGTTTGTGAGTACTGGTACATGGTTATACAGACAAAATTGTGCCAGAGTTTGTGAGTACTGGTACATGGTTACACAGATATCCTAACACTGAAAACTGATTTTTTTTAGCTCAGTCATACTGATTTTCCATTTTGAAGAGTGGCAGGTCTGCATTAGAATGTCTTACACCTGCAAAATTGCATTGCCCTTTTTAAAAGATTTTACTTTCGAATCAGCTAGGATGTTTTTATTCATCCTTTACTTTGTTTAGAATATCTTGTGAGTCCCGGTTCCCATTTTTGAAAACACACTATTTTCTTAATTTTGACTGTTTTGATTCTGTGAACAAAAGTGTTAACTCTTTAAGCCCAGAGGCCCTGTCAACGTTTTGGACGAAGAACCTTGTAAGTGGAAGGGTATAGTTAAGATAAAAAGAGTTTTGTTATTCTTTCCTGGGTGTTGAAACATAGAAGGAAATCATCGTGACAACGTTTCATGCTTGTTTCCATTAGATATTAAAGCAGTAACAGGCTGGCAGCACACTGTTGCAAGTTGTAAGGTAGCTATGAAAATATGATCATCCCAGCATGATTTCATAATTCACTGATTATAGGTATTAGACATTCTTTATCTCTTCCTGCTCATTGTACTCTCTTTATGTTATCACTAATAGTCGAAATACACACCCTCCTTATAGTGTCTCATGTCTCTTGCTTTTTTCTCTCTTCATGTTTAGGGTCGCAAGTCTCATATAAGGATCCATGAAGATGCTAGTGGGGGCATCTATGTGGTTGGAGTAAACACCAAGCCAGTCAACTCTCTAAATGAGGTAGGTGGGATTTTATATGTATGTATCTATATGGTGGCTGAGGTTGTGAAAACATGCAGGGTTAGTAAGAAAGTGTACAATTGCAGATATATGGCATATTTTTTACTGCTGCTTGAAGATTTATAATACACAGTTTCCTGTATTTTGTGACATATTGTAACATAATGTCGCTAAAAATAGATAAAATATGAAGAACTCTCTGTATGTGGAGCAGCGTGGCTCAGTGGATAGGGCGTCAGACTTGTGATCTGGCAATCGCAGGTTCGATTCCCAACCCTTTCCCTTAGAAAGCAATTTATCCACACTTTCCTCAGTCCTGTGAAATGAGTACTTGGATAAAGGCAGTGCTTGAAATTAACAGATTGTCAATATTTAAGCGCCTAACAAGCAGTCGTACTGTAATGCTCTGAAATATGAGTTGAATTTGCTCTGGTATGTATAGGCTTGCTGGGGTAAGTATGTAAAGTCATGAGACTGCCTTCAGCGGTGGAAGACTGTAACTATATTTATTTATTTATTTATTTACTATGTGTTTTACCTTCTGAGGTTCTTGCCTGGATAAATTTACCTGGATCAAAAGTGTAGTTTTGTAAGACCTTGTTTGTGCCAATATATATTTTTAATTTTGTGTCAGCTTCAGTTGTTATGAAGGCTGCTCAGGGATGAATTAGATTCCTCATCACATATTACATGTGTTACATACAAACCATCTTAAATTCAGTTGAAAGTGGCCTTAAGATTTTAAACTTGGCCATGGTGTAGAAACCATGTGGTATGATCCTGTGCCATTAATGACTTATTTTAAAATATTCTTTTCTTTCTCTGAAAAGGATAAAGTTAAAATTCTTGGTGAATTTAACATGTTGATAGCAAATCAACATCTTTTCTTTCTTAAATGATGCAATATATTCCACAACTTTCTGACATTTCTAATGTCTTTGCGCTTTAAAAAAGTTGTCATGGGGATTTTTCATTTCTGTATTTAAGTTTGCCATAATGTTATCTTTACCTGTGGGGCCCTTATTGCATTTGACAATTGCCCTCAAAACCACAGATATAAACATGCTCAAGTCACTAGACCTAGCTTATTCATTCTAGGTTCTCGCTACTGCTATATAGTTCTTTCTCTGATTTTACTTTTTTTAATACAGTGATCAAAGCTGCATTTTACTTTCTTAAACAGATGAAATACATTGTTATGTTAAATCTATTGGTTTAGTTTAGAAAGTAAAATCTGAGGGGAAATAAGCTACTAGTTGCTTTGGCTAGTTTTGAGATGTAATAGTATTATGCAATATTATCAACCATTTTCCTTTGCTTCAATTGCCATTTCTAAGAATATGCAAAAGCTATACCTATAATTTTTTCAACCCTTTAAAGGCATCAAATAGACTTAGAAAATGTTAATGATATTAAGGGCATCAAATAGACTTAGAAAATGTTAATGATTAAATTTGTCTAATTTCTGACTGGTGTCTTATTTACCCTGGTCACCTCACAGTCTAATCTTCAGTATTCCACTGCAGCTAACATTGTGTGTGTGTGTGTCGTATTTACAGACCATGCAGTGCCTTAAATCTGGAGCTCTAGGGCGTGCCACAGCCTCCACCAACATGAACGCCAGCTCCTCTCGCTCTCATGCTATTTTTACCCTGCACATACGACAACAGAGGGTAGTCAAGGATCAGGTGAGCTCTCTAAAAGCTGTTTAAACTTTGTGAAGGGCTGTTGTATGACAAACCTCTCTTGTGTGTAAAAACCAAAAAGGTGGACCCCCTAGCAAGCTTTTCTTTTGGATGGTTAGCTCAGCTGTAAAAAAAAACCTTCAAATGCTGAACGGAAGAAGTTTTTTTTATCTGCACTGCAATGAAGTTCCTGTTATGTCTCGCAATCTTACACATGACTGTAGATTTGATTTGCTGCCGCTTTTTGATGAGTTTTGACACCCCCTCATATTTTGTCTATGTAGAATTTTTAAGGCAACGCTCATCTCTTCACGCATTTCACAAACAGATTTGCCTATTATTGCGTTTGATTAATAATTTTAAGCCATCATTGAAGTACTAAACGCTAATTTTTTGTCAAAACTTTAAATTGTTTTAAGATATGTGTGAATGAGCTAAGAATGGGACTTTTTTTGCTGTCAGGCGTCATATGCAAATACCTGAGACATGGAACAAAACCGGGGGGATGTTCTATTTCATAGCATTGGCTGGTGCGTCTGCGATAATATCATAATGATCATAGTTAACCTCAATAAGGAAACAAATGTATAAATTTTTTTTTTCTTGAAATCTCAAAATTTTCAAAATTTTGATAGAATGCCTTTGGTCACGAAACCCTTCAAATGCTTTTTTTTCTTCTGTTGATCGTGTGAGTAGACAGTGATGGAAGAGGGTAAAGAGACGGACTCGACACAGGCAGAGTTTGAGACCTTGACTGCAAAATTCCACTTTGTGGACCTGGCTGGCTCTGAGCGTCTCAAGCGGACAGGGGCGACGGGAGACAGGGCCAAGGAGGGAATCTCCATCAACTGTGGTTTGGTAAGGGCTTGCCTGGCATGGTGGATGACCAGAGCATCATGCATTCAGTAGCAGTAGATACAGTTTTGAATATTTATCAAATCGATTGAGTTGAAGTTTTACCCTGTTGTTTATTAATGTTTTCACCGAAAAACAAAATTTTCTTAGTGTTTTTCTTACCTTAATGTAATTTATGAAATCATTGTACTAAAAGTATAGATCTAGATCAAGCCGTTGCCGTAGAAAGATGATGGTAATTAAAAAAGAAAAAAACAAAGAAGAGAGAAATCAAGAACGTAATGCTTTTTTTAGGTAATAAATATCTATTGTCTGCAAATGTTATGTTCTGACTATCCCTTTAAATTGAGGTTTTTCTTGGCTTTGTAATGAGCTAAAACTCAAGTCAAATCAAAAGTTATCACCTTTTAAAATTTTATTGATCATTCTTTCTTTCTCACATCAGCTTTAATTTCAGCAACCAAAGCTTACCTTCATATAATTATGTTGACCTAGTGTTTAAGATAAACTGAATCTCACTTGAAATAGCTTCTCGTAAAATGAACGTACTCTACAGCCAAAATATTTGTTCTCCCCACCCTCTCTCTGACCAGCTTGCCTTAGGAAACGTGATATCTGCCCTTGGTGATAAAGCAAAGAGAGGTAGCCATGTGCCTTACAGAGACTCAAAGCTCACTAGACTTTTGCAGGACTCTCTTGGAGGAAACAGGTAGATAATGTTTTAATGAAAGCATTTGAAAAAAATATTGAAATAAAGTAAGGGAACTGAAAATATAGTTTTGTAATAGTTCATCGTCAATATTTAAGTAATATATTTTACTGCTTTCAAAGCCAATTTTCTGAGATGTTTATTGATGCCTTTAATCATCAGATTTGGACATTCTAAAGAACACCCAGTTTTTCATCATAGCATACTTTAAATTTAGATATACTTTGATTTCCTTCCAATGAGAAAAGCATTATCTTTATTGCACTTGATTGAGAGGGCAGTATTCGGTTTTACCAAGGACTTTATGTAAATCATGTCTGCCAAAATTTAGAATAAAACATACATTGAAGGCCTGATTTCCATCAGCAAGATGAAACGCAAAGTATATTAGCCTTCAGTATTGATATCTAATGTTCAGCTGACATTTTGCTTGCTCAGATCTATGGGATTTTTTTTCTTCTTCTCTTTAGCCGCACTTTGATGATTGCTTGCATTTCCCCAACGGACCAAGATTTCATGGAAACACTCAATACTTTGAAATATGCCAACCGAGCTCGGAATATCAAGAACAAAGTAACAGCCAACCAGGATAAGGCAAGCCGACAGCTAGCCGCACTACGTGCAGAGGTAGCTGCTTTGCAACAGGAGCTGCAGGAGTACAAGACGGTTAGTCCAACAGTCAATGTGTTTTTTAGGCCTATGTCTGCTATGTTGATTCAATAAGGTACATGTCACATTTTGTCTGGTGCCCCTAGAGAACCCTATATAAAGTAGTTCAGAGATATAGGTCTTTTACATGAATTTATGCTTACTTTATCAAATTTGTTACTTTAAGATAAGGATAAGCTACAATTTCTTGCAAGTGTCAGAGTGTCAGAGTCAGAGTTTTATGATGAAGTTCAAACTTTAAAGTATTAGGTCTTGTGCTCTAATGACTCAGCCACATAATGATAAATTATCATATTTGAACTTTAAAAATGATTTTCTCCATTCATAGTTTTCCTACCTCTTTACTTTTAAGGGCATATCTGATAAGCAGTTGAGATGTTTAAATAAAAAAAAAAAATAAAAAACCAAATTCCTCAAGAAATGTTCTCTTATAGAAACATTAATTTTCATGAATATAGACAATTTGACCCATGTGAAGGTTTTTTTTTTTCCCTGGAGCACCACATACTTGCACATTCAGTAGTGGGGAATTTTTGAATAAAATGTCTCAGTAAGCTCGAAATATCAGAATTCTACAGAAAAAATGTTTGTTGTGTAAATTACTTGAAATAGTTAAAGAAATAGCATAAAAGCTTCTTTAAAATTGTTTTTTCTTATCTGATTTCTCACAAAACGTCTAGCCACAGTCCTAATGAGTTGGATGTCTCTATTTTTACATTACAAGGCAGCGTTAAATTTTGAACTGTGCATTTTCTTGGTCTTCCGAACATAACAATTGAATGATTATCAAAATTTGCCGATGGAAAAAAACTTAGTACTTTTTAGTATATAGAGAAAAAGAGGCATAAATTTACTTTAAAAACGTTTTTTCAAACTCAACTTTCCAACTTCATATTCATTCGGGCTGGTTGCGATACACATAATATTTGTGCTGATAAAAGATTATTTTCAGTATGTAGTAATACGCTTTGGAAAGTTTTGATCTGATGAAGGTATTATAAATTAAAATGATGATTTGTAAAAATTTTTATATGTCGTACAGCTGCCTATAGCTTGTTCTTTTTTTAATGGTGTGATATTTTTTAAACACACCTTGTTAATTGATCTGTGAGGAGACCAAATAAGTTAAAGGTTAGAAATCCTAATCTAAGACAAATGTGTTTTTTAAAAATTGATTTACTCCTCATTCTCTGCGTGTTTTTTTTCAAAAGAAATTGTAATATATTGACATGCAATTTTAAAAGTTTTATGCAATATTTCAAGGGTTTGAAAGCACTGAAAAATCCATTGTTTAAAACATTAGCACCTACAAGTAGAAGAATTAGAACATGTATATTCTTTTATTCATATGTTAGCTATTTTTTTTTTCTGTTTAGGGCAAGAGGACAGTGGATGCTGACGGTGTTGAGTCCGTGAATGACCTGGTTGTGGAGAACAGCATGCTGCAGTCGGAGAACGATAAGCTACGTCAGAGAATCAAAGTGCTACAAGACACTGTGTCCAGTATGCAGGCTCGCAGTGCCCAGATGCTTGGAGATGCTGCCCTCGCTTCTCTCACAGCCGACAGCTCTGATGGTGAGAACAAATGTTCATGATTGCTGTGTCCAGACCAGTCTTTTAGAGCAGCTCTGTGAAATATTTGAGAAGTTTTGAAAGCAAATAGAAAATTGCCAAAGAAATAAGATCTCTGTTGTTGATTAAGAAATCAGTATTTAAAACATTGGACTTATCATTGAAACAAAAAAGTTTTTAAAAAGAATGGTATTCAGTGCATCTAAGCAGTTCTGTATAAAATTTTGACAAAATGTTTAAACAATTTAAAAAGTTTCAAAGAAAAATTGCAATCATTTTTTAGAGCAGCCTTGTATAAACATCTGACAAATCATAAAACAGAAAAGTTTTAAATGAAAAAATTGGCTTAAAATTTTTGTAGAACAGTTCTGAAATATCATTTGACTTATAAGATAAAAAATAGACTTTTTTTTTAAGTTGTGAAACTTTACATAGGTTTAAGTGTGTAAGCAAGTAAGTCAGACGCTGCCTCAAAATAAAATACAGTCATTTTTCTGTGGATAAGTACAAGAGGTCTGAGGGCATCAAAGCTTTATCACATCTTCTCTTAACTGAAAACAATTGCCTGCTCATAATCTACATGAAAACCAGGCAAACAGAGGAAGCGAGAAAAATGTTTGCGTTGAAAGGAAAGGATTAAGTTGTTAATTACACAACATTAGGTTTAAAATATTTTGAATTGCAACATTAAGTGCAAAATATTTTAGGATATTGTTTGTGTTTGTATCATTCTACAGGTCAAGCTTCTAATGAAGAAGTCTCCAATATGATCAGAAAATACATTGAGGAAATTGAAGAACTTAAGTAAGTTTTCAACATTGCATGTGAACGCACTAGTAGTAAAATGTTTTATGATAAATGCATATTCCGTTTTAAATATTTTGATACCAGTGATAAATATATATATTCCTAGACAAAATCCATAATGTTTCTCATGCACTTGAGATGACTGCTGTCTTTCTTCCCTCCTTGAATTTGCTGTTGATTCAAGTTGTAAGATTTTTGAGTTGCCTTTGACTCGCCCTTTCCAATTTCTGTTCGTTATTGAACAAGAAATATGAATGATTTTTGAAACTGTTCTTGTGGGACTTTTTGTACAACATTAAATTATTTTTGCAGAATTTCATTCCAATTTCATTAGCTGTGTTAAACGTGGAAGTGAAGTGTTATTAAAAATATATTATCTGTATATTTCAAACAATTTCTGTATCCTCTCTTACCATATCATCAACACAATGCATTTGCTGTTTATTAGGACCAAGCTGACTGAATCTGAGTCTTTATGTGATCAACTCCGCAAGTCTGGGACGCCTCGTCGATCCTCAGTCACCCGTTTATCGATCAGTTCTAGCTCGTTCATGTCATCATCATGGACAGGAGGAGGCATGGATGTCAGCTTTACCTCCCCTTCCCCGGCATTAGAGCACCCAACAATCCCGTCTCCCAGCACGTCGCCCCAACACTCTGTTCTGCACAGGGCGAAGAAAGAGATGAAGAGACTGCGAAGACTTCAGAGGTCACAGTCGCAGCAAGGCCAGAACCACGAGTGAGTTCCCATTGATCTTTTTCATGGTCTTCTCAAATGGCATTTTAAGTCTAGTACAGTTTCTGGACTGTAAACTTTGAAAAATATTATGTCCCTGTATATACCACATACAATCTTTTATTATAGGCTTGCATATGAATGAAAAAAAACAAAATCGAATCGCATCACCAATACTTAGCCTTAGTGTGATAATAGGCAATGTGTTCTAAGGCCATTACCCTCTATCTTTTTTATTTGTATTTTTTCTTTAATTTTTGTTCCTTTCTTGCTAGATCGATTTCCATATATGTTTTGTATCCCTTTTTTAACATAGTCAAACCTTCTTTTACTCTGGCCATGCTTTTCACCCAAAGTTACCCCTTCTTCAAATTCAAAAAGAATTTGTTCAGGAAATAAATAATAAAAGTGTTTTTTTTGTGTGTGTATATTGATTGCATTTTTTCTACAATAAAAGCTGCTTAAAGTTATTATTTTTTTTCAAAGGTAGTAGTTTGTTAGTTAAGTTTGCTTTAGTTACAGTTGTCCAATTTGAAAATTGAGACAACTGATATTTAGATTTAGATCTTTCTGAAGCATGTGTATTGTTTAAGGTAGATTTTATCCTTTTCTGTATTGGTTTTTTCAACATTTAAAAATACTAGTCTTTTTTTTTAGCAAAACAACATTTGCAAAATGTGTTTTTACTCATGGGCTAAATTTTGCCATAAGTAAATGTGATGCAAAAGAAAAAAAAAACACCCCAAAAAACACAATCCCCTTTCATTTTTTTCTTCAAAATCCCAATATAACTTTACTTTATGGCTTGCTCAAGGAGTGACAAAGAGAATTTAAACAACAACAACAACAACAACAACGAAGTCGCAAGTGCCATGGAAGGGTCAACATTGTTTGCACCTGGAGAGAATGAGCAGGCAGCAGCGTTGCAGAGAACTGGTGACCAACCCAAGGTAACACGGCCTGGTTGTGAGTTGTACTCCAAACACTCTATCGCCCTAAGATTTACAGAAAATATTTTTCAAAATGAATAAATATATTCGTCATCATGTTCAAACCAACTAATTCAATTTTCAGAGAAAAAGAAAATGGCAAATGATTACAAAGACAGAATAACTTTTAAAATAATTATTCAAAAGAATTAACTAAATGAGGAAATAAATCTTTTATATGAGTCCAAAATAAAAAAAAAAGCCAATTTAATTATGGAGTTTTAGAGAGAAAAAAAAGCTAGAAGGAAAGCAAAAGCAAAATTTTTTAGGTGTGATTTTTTATCCAGCTAGGATTTCTTTAATGAATGAAAGCATTATTATAGCTTTAACACTTTAGAACTGAGGTTGGGAAGCTGATATTGGGCTGATGTTAATAGGACAAAGAATTAGACTAAGCAATAACAAAAGTTTTCCACTGTTTGGGTTTCGAGTTCAATGAGATACGTGCACTGAATATCTGTGTCATAAGTTAGATGTACAATTTTAAATTTAAATTAAAAAAAAATTTTAAAACATTTTGTGAATTTTTTTCCTCCAGTTTTCATTAGTTAAAAAAAAAAAAGCTTATAGCTTATGTTTGGGGAAGCTCCATCGCCAGGGAACACAAAAGTAACTGCAAGAGTTAGTTACCCTCCCTGCACTTTATTGATGATATAACATGATACATGTTTACTATTTGTGCATGTGTATCTTTATTATAAGAATGACGGTGATGTTGGAGATGAAGAGGATGACGATGAAGATGAAGAGGACCTCGATTCTGATTCCAGTAGCCCATCAGATTCTGAGTCCGAGGGTGGAGGAGGTAAGCCGTCATGGTTAATTTCACTCAAACAGGCTGATCTTTAACTATAAGATTTGTCATCTCTACAGCTGTTATAGCTTTTCACGGAATTTCTGATCAAGTTTTACATTAGACCAAGTCATATTCCATGTAGCTTCGGCTCTTGCTTGTGCATATCAAAATAATGATTGAAATCTTTAAAATATGTAAATGTTAGTGGATTGAAGTAAGCCTGAAGTAAAAAAAAAAGCTGACAAAATGCTTGTCTTTGGTATGATTTGAATCCTTGCCCTATCAATGGTTTGTCACCGACTGCCTTGCTACAAAGTAGCCTGTAGCATGTGTTCACTATTGCTCATGGCACACCCTAAATCTTTCAATCATTATTGAGTGAGCAGTGGCTGCCTCCGCTACTTTTTTTTCTTTCTCAAAATAATAAATGTTTAGAAACATTCAGAACATAGGTTTCATTTGCTTTGCATGTGTTTGCCTTGAGGCTGGTTTTGGAAGTTTCAGGAAAAACAAAAAAAAAAGGAAAAGAATTTCAAAGCTGATTTTTCACCCCTTTTTTTTCAAGCAGTCGGATGTGTTGCAAACTTTCCAAATAAGTTTGATTTCTAATAATGAGTTTGTTATAGCTTATTAAGAAAATTCACAACAGTATCATTACTGTGTATGAAGGTATAAAAATTCTGAGAGAAAAAGAACGGAAAAATAAGCATATAAGGAATTAGATCAGATTAAAATTTCCTCGATTGGACTCATTTGAACTTGTAGTAAAACAAATGAACTTTGTGCAATTAGTGTCTATGAAATTCTTTTTATGCAAGATGCATTGTTTGGCTCCTATCTTATTATTCTTATAAGCTGATTTGGCATCAGTGTACTATTTCAGTGACCCAAAAAATATAATGAATAACTGTTGTGTTTGTTGAATTCAAACCCACCCCCTCACCTCCCTTCATCTCAATGATTCTTCTGACCCTGTTTTGAAATAAAGAATTTTACTTTTTTTTTTAAATATAAAAATAATTGCAAGCTCAAAGGTAAGAGGATGACATAGTGATGCACAAAAATTAAAAAAACAAAAGCTCTCTGATGTACCTTTGCTCAGTCAGCTGTCCAGCTTAAACATAATTTAAAGTTTGTTACCAGATTTCAACTTTTGTAGATATGCTGGATCTAGTTTCAAGAAAATAAACCTTAGTCTTTTTTTTGTGTTTTTGATACCGGTAGGGTAGAGAGTTTTATCGTTAACTTTTCAACAATAAACCTTGGTAGATTACCAACCTTGACCTTCAATCTGTAGAATTGTCATATGCCTCATCACCAGTCTGAATGAGATGGATGTCGCAAGCTTTAATGTCAGAAAAGATCTTCTAAAAATAGATTCATTCCTTTTATACCTATATATTTTAGATCAAGAGAAGTTCAATATCTTTACTTAAAGTTATGATTATTTTATGAGTTTCAACAATTAGAAGCCCAGAAAAATGCATTATTCAAAAGTTTAACACCCAACTCATTTGTACTGGCAATAAGGCATATTAGTTTGAAAAGAAAAAAAAAGGGTTTTCGTTTTTTTTTTTTGTTTTTTTTTTGTTTTACAAAATGCACATACAAGACATTTCTTCATTCCAGTTAAAACATACTGGGGACATTTTTATCCGTACCCAGGTAATTAGGTGTGAATTTCAATTGTTGGAAGTTTATTTAGATCTTCTCATGAATTTGCTTTAAATATGATAAGGAAACTGTAGAACATACCTGTGCCATTAGAGTGTGTCCTTTCTTGATGGACGTGCCACTTGCATTTCATTTGTTTTTGTAATGTAAACCACCAGATGGCGGCCAACCTGATTGTGTGCTTTTCTTAATGTTTCTCCTCAGTTACAGATTCGGATATAGGTAGTGCTTTCTTGATTACCCCCACCATCCCCCTATAGTTTGCTCCACTTTGTTTGCAAAGCTATATCTAGTAAACACTTGCTTTCCTTTGGGGTTTTTTTCCCGCACTGTTTTGAAAAAACCAACTTGGTTAGTGTTTTGACTTAAAATGCTGGTTAGCTTGCTCTTTTAGATTCTTCTTTCTCTCTGGATTTGTTTTGCTGTCCTACCCGTGCACATCCATGATTTCAGTAGCTAAAACTACTTTTGTTTTCAATAGTTTTATATTTTAAAAAATTGGCCATGAAAAAACAAGAGGGTTTTGATTGTAACATCAAGTGAATTATTTTTTTAATTCATACTTGAGATGGCTATGAGTTGTTTCAGTTCCCATCAAGTCAATAAAGATGACTTTTCATCATTTATTTTTTGGTTTTCAATATCCATTAAACCAAACTTCGGGGCTTTAGTGGAATATATTATATGGTGAATGTTGATTTTCTTCTGTTTACTTCCCTGCTTTCAATGTGCTTTTATTTCAACCTTTGATCCCCTCTAGCTTTATTAAGCAAGAAAGAAACTTCAGCTTTTAGGTACAATGATAAAAAGAAATATTAAGTTATGAATTGTTTTTAGCCTATATAAAAGTTTTCATACATTGTCAAAGATGGCAGTACCATAATGATCAAATTGCTGTTCTTTTTTCTCTATAAACTGAAACTTTTTAAAGAAACAATAGGTGAATAACATAAATCTATATGGTGAATTGAACATAGATCTTAGTACCTCACACAAATCACAGGCCTGTAGGTCTGTATTTCCAAACCAAGTGCGGTATTAGATCAGTGGTTTGCTTTTTCTTCCTCAAAGTGATGCTGTTTGTCATTTAAACACAGGAAGTATGAATTATATTAAAAATATATTAGTCTTGCTCTTCCCCCCACACACAGAGCTTGTAAAAAGCTAGCATTGCATTTAAGGATACCAGTCCTCCTTTTTTTATGGCATGATGCAATTTTCACATAAACAGAGTGCTGATGTTCTAAGGAATGCAAAAACTGCATCAAAATTGTGAACATTTTGTACAAAGGCATTATATTTATTTTATCTCGATTTAATATATAAAGAAAGTGAAGCATTAATCTACTTTTAAAAAGTGGTTTTTTTTTATATTAAAGTGTTCAACATCCTATTCATTTGGACCAGTAAACCAGGCAATTCTAGTTAAAAGATGTTGTAAGTGCTGTTTGCCCACCATCATCTCTGTACATTGAGCATGTAGAAAGCCAGTGTTGCACTCCAGGATGTGCAGTGTGTGCTCTCCAACCCCACAACATCCTCAAATTTTTCTAATCCTTTAGAATTTAATTTAGATGAAGTACACTTTTCTTCACACTGGTTTCTTAAAAATAAATAATAGAGAAAAAAATTAAATTGGGAAGTAGTGTTTAAAGTTATGAATTGCACAGTGGCTGATTTGGAAAATTTAACATACATTTAAATCAATAAAATTTTAAATGACATTGTATTTCACAGAAGGAAAAAGGTTAATTGGTTTGAAGTCAAGGACGAAAAGAACAATACAAATTTAACAAAGTTTGAAAATTACATCTTAATAAACATGAGCAAAAATATGCTCTTGTCACAGTTTTGTCTATTCCAGTACAGTGCAATTCCAATAGTTAAGTTTAGGTACTGGTAGGCACGGTAATTGATTTAAGTTTTTTTGTTTTTTTTTTAAATAGTTACTGACAAAGTCCCCTGGAAGTGAAATATAATATCAAATTCGGAATATGAAGATTTGTGGGACAAAGCATGACAAAAGCCATTTGTATACTAGCCTTTAGGAAAATAATTTGATTTTCCTTTTCAATGACTTGAAAAGTAGTCGTCTTTCATTATAAAAGTAATTTTTGTTGAAACACTCAACACCGTTGTAAGAAACTTTATAAAAATTTTTTTGTGTGGTATACAGTCAAGTTGTCATAATCCAAAATTTGCTTAGTTCATACTGCATTCACATTACCGATTTTCTTTTTCTTTTATAATGTAAAGTGATGATCAGATTGGGATAACTCAAAGTTAAATTTTGTTCCCAGGGAAATTAAAATATGTTGTGAAATGAATGTGTCTTGATTTTGCCTTGAAACCCTCTCTATGTTTATTCTATTTAGACTCCGATAACGTCCATGATGTTGCATCACTTCCAGTCAAACAGTTTGTTAGTGCCAGGCAAGGTCATTTTTAAAAACTACTACTAATGAAAAAAACAAAGCTTTTTGTGCCAAATTTTGAAATGGTCTTTCAAAACCTTTCATATGTGTTACTCTTTGTAGAATCTGACAATGTGCATGAGGACCTGGCTAATCTGACGTGTGAGATCTCCATCAAGCAACGCCTCATAGAAGAGCTTGAGCAGACCCAGCGACGCATGAACTCGCTGCGGACTCACTACGAGGAGAAAGTCTCCCAGCTACAGACTCGCATTCGAGAGACAGAGATGGAGCGCGATAAGGTGCTCTCTAACATAGGTGAGCAATATGGAGGATTTTACAGGACACTCATAACGACATATGAGAAGAAAACGAAAATTCTTGAGTACAACCTTTAATTTTGCCATGCTATTGTTAAGTATTTGACGTTGCTTAGGTCTTCTATGTTATAGTTCTTTGAAGTTTGTGCTTTTTACTTTTTTTTCTGCAGTGTAAAATTTTTATATGCACTACTCCTGTTAAACGAAATTCGTGTAATGAGATGAATTAAGTTTTATTACTGCTACTTTTATTATTATTATTATTATTATTATTATTATTATTATTATTTTTATTGTTTTATTATTATTTTATTATTATTATTACTACTATTGATAAAGAGCCATGAAAGGTGTGTACTGTTCTACAGAACTATTTCATCTTAATCATAAGTTATGTATTTATCTTAAGTTTTATCCTAAACTTTTAAGCTTTAAAGTTTTGTTAATGCTTTTTTTTTACCTTACATGTTTGTCAAACCATAGAAGTCCCAAGGTGACAGTATCCAAGAGGAGGCCTTTGTTTTTGTACAAAAATACACCCATTTTAATTGTTGCTCATAACTTCAACCTAATACTAAATGTACAAATTTAAAGAATAAAACATCAAGTAAAATATGCTCAGTGCCAGACTTATTGCAATTTCGTGTAACTTTACACCTAAAAATTTTGAAATTCTTGATGGAAGCACATGCTTGTTACATAGATCTTAATTGCAATTTTGGGGCTATTAACAATTAAGTATTGTTTTCTATTTAGGACAAGAGCTTTTAGAAATCCCGGTCAGCTAATCATTGGCTATTTATTCTAACCAGAAAAAATGAGTCACCCTTCGACAGATGGCTCCAAGAAGGTCAAACAGGAGTACGAGAAAAAACTCGGCAATCTGCAAGACGAACTCAAGAAACTGCAGGCAGATCAACGCAAGCACGCCAAAATCCAGAAGAATAACTCACAGTACGAGAGACATCTCAAGACTCTACAACACGAGATTGTCGAGATGAAGAAAACCAAGGTCTCTGTTTTCATTTTGTAAAGTTTAGCTTCTTGTTTAGCATAAGCTTATGGGGATATTTTTTTTTTGGTTTAAAAACATGTTGAATTGTCTACAATGAGAATTATTTCTTTTAAGACATTATTGCGTAAAGATTTGTGTATTAAGAAAAGGATCAATCTTTTTTTTTTTGACTGTAAATGGTTGTTTCCGCTCTCACATATCTTAATGTAAATAGCTTTCTGTTTTCTAATTTCATCATTTAAAAATGTCTTTCATCTGGGGTAAATGAATTGGATATTGCAACTTCACCTTCAAAGGTGATATTGTTTTACTAAGCTTCCAAACTTAAAAGATTTCACACAGTTATCAATATTTTGTGCAATGATATTAAAATTTTGTTCTTTGAAAATTAGAAAAAAAGAAGAAGAAAAATAGACCTTTGAAGTATTTCCTAAGAAAAGAATTTCTGACTTCTAACTCATTTATCACCTTGAAAAATTTCTTACAGTGAAAATCGTTTTAAAATTGTCGTTTAAGTTACTTATGTTTTTCTCACTAAATTTTGCATTGAGATAATCTTTGAAGTTAGTAGTCTAAATCTTGTACCTGTGTTAGTTGTTTTAAGTTTTTTTTTAGTTCTAGTTGTGCTGTGAAGTTTTGCTCATTTTAACCATTGTAACATAATAATGTTGGTTCAACTTCATACCTCTTGTAGCTCAATTTGAAACGGAAAAAAACAACCACCTTTTTTTTTGGCAGGTTCGGTTGATGAAGCAGGTGAAAGAGGAAATGGATAAAAATAAGCAGGGAGAGGCTCGCAGAAGTCGAGAGCTAGCCCAACTACGCAAGGAACAGCTGAGAAGAGACAATGTTATCAAAGCTCTGGAAAGACAGACTGTTCAAAAGGATGCTGTATTAAAACGCAAACAAGAGGAGGTGAATATTGTTCTTTTTTTTTTGAGATAAATACGAGCAACTGAAATAAAAGCTTGGATATGAGTTCAATATCCATTTTAATTTGAGCTGAGATTCAAATAAAGAAGGTGGCAATGATGATTGTGAGAATTATTTTAAAAATAAAGAATTCCAAAAGCTCAATTTTTTCCTGGCTTTTTGCTCAATTTTTGTTCATCTTTGAAAAACTTCTTTGAAAAACTAATTTCTATACTTTATCTTTTGTCAAAACATCAATAACTATTGCATAACTTGTGTCTATGACATTTGTTTAATGGGAGATACAATGCCTTATTCATATCATAGCTTACTGTACTACAAAGGCTAAATAGGATTCTATCCTTTAAATGCCCGAAAAAAATCATAGAAACAAGAATTAATCAAAATTATATTAATGACACATCCATTCACAAGCAACATGATTTTTAAAAATATTTAGCACTGACACGTTTTTAGTCTCATATTGTGATTGTAAGTTATTCCAAATTAGTAAAGTTCTCTGGATAAACCAATGATATCTGATGTTGGTTTTGCACCTACTTGTAAAATGTTCGAAATCTCCTTCTCTGGTAAATGTAATGTAGAGTGCGTTAATAAAATCTGACGCCTTTAACCTTTTCTCATCGCCTGTCTTAGCTTCCATCATTCCCTATGCAAGCTAGGCTGGCTGGCTATTTCCTGCATACGCATAATAAGTTTTAAAAAAAAAATTGCTTAAACTCTTATATTGCTATGTGTTTGGCATAGATAAAAAAATCACCCTAAAAAGTCTGAAAACAGGATAATGATTTTCATGATGACCAAAAAAAAATTACGGAATTAGGTGAAACTATGGCATCATCCATAGAATGTGATCGAACTCCAACGGTAAATCTAGGTCAATCATCAACAAGATGTGATCTGTACAGTCAGAATAGACAAGTGTCGCACCCATCAGATGTTGTGTGTTATGAAAAGGTTAAATCATTCAGCTGGTGATTATTTTGTACAACTGAATTTGATTGCCTCGCATTCTTCTATACTTCAGACTCGGAGTGTTTCTAAATTGCATCTCTATCTCCCAAAGAATTCAGTGTTTAATCCATGTAAAGACTGTTTTATCTCTATCTTTTATGACTCCCAAAGATTCAGAGTGTTTAGTCCATGTGAAGACTGTTTTGTGGAGGCTGATTGTTAAAAGCTGATTACTTTACCAGAATATGTCTGGTTATCTATCATCAATCTGTTTTAGTCCTAGCCCTGCAGACGCACTTAAATCTAAAAGACATTTTACTTTTATTTAATATATCATATCTGTATTTTCAGGTGGAAGCCCTACGCAAGAGACAAACAGCCAAGCCTATGTCGGCCAAGGCAGCTGGCAGGGTTGGAAAATATGACCGACCCGTCACTATTCCTATAGGTTTGTGTTTTTTGTAATTTTTACAGAGAATTAAAGAAATTAAAAGTTTTTATTACAAAGTAAATTTTCTTCTTTACACTCAAACTCTCTACTATCTGCTTGAAAATTCTGTCTGTAGCCTGTTGGCTCCACTGTGTACGCATGTCGTATGTGCTGCTGTACCACTGAGCCAGTGCACTGTGTACCTACGCTGTATGCACTTGATATAACATGTTGACTATAAAAATTGAAGATCTAGGTTTAGTTTCCACAAATAAGATTATATGTCTTTTCTAAACGCCTAAATCTACAGGTCTTCTTAAATTTCAGATGTAGACCCTAAATAGACCCTCTCTACTTAACTGTGTTTCAAAATTTTCTAGGCACACAGTGGGGATTGAGCTATCACAGATGGAACCTTTTGACTTAGATTTTACTGTAAGCTGCTCTCTAATTGCTGGTTAAGCTGTAAAAGTTTTTAATGAGTATAATAGTGTGAATCTTGACCGCTGCTAGTATCTCAATCTTCTCATGCTAACCCCCTAATAAAGCCAAAGCCTCACTGAGCACTATGTGTACATTCTTGTTATCTGGTCAGAGAGCTGTGAAGTTGTTCAATACAAAATACAAACTTGATGACGAGGAACATATGTTTTGAAGAATATAATTCTTCTAATTTTTCTAAAAATTCCTAACATGAAGAAAGCCATCGATTTCTAGCATATTTAATTGACTCAACCTGATTGGGAGCTAATTTTAGTTGTAAAGTTTTTATGAGTTAAATCTCTTCTTGTTCAACATAGAGAAGGTGTTGTGGCAAAATTTGTGAGTTTATTTGAGAGTTCAATAAATTTAACATTTTTATTGGTTTGACTTTTAGCACCAGTATCATCTGGAGCACCCAGGAGGCGGAGAAAGTCAGAATTCTCCCCCAAAATAGCCAAACAAAAATGGGACACCATTGAAAAAAATGTAAGTCTAATAATTGTTTGAAATGTCGTCATGTGTTATTTTCCATCAGAATCCAGAGCATTGTTTTATATCATCAGACTGTCTTGTTGTTAACCAAAGAGAAAATGGAATAATTATATATGCAATACAAGAAATGCTTTTGATATGAAAAATGAAAATGCCAATATCTGTGAACAGCTTTAGCTTTTTAGAATTTAATTTAAAACTTTTAATTTGATCATTGACACGAGTGTAATTTGGGCTAATCTTACTTAGTTTCAAAAATCAAAATTTGTTTGCTCTTATTGAAAAAAGGTTAACCAACTTGCCATCGTCAAAGTAAACTTATAAGGCCTGATTTTTTTTCCTTTCAAGACTACAGTTATTGTTTTAACAATGCTTATTAAATTTTTTTCTCCTCTACAGATATCATCTCAGGTTACTAAGAAACAGACAATTACAATGTTGGAGAGAGATATGAATGTCTGGCTCAAGGTAAGCTCTGGGATTGTTTAAATTCATCATAGATGTATAACTCAAATTAGATAATTTTACCACAATCTCTGACAAATCTATATCATTGGTTTTGAGAGTTGCGTGTGAGTCAATCTATATGTGTTTGATAAATGGGATTTTTAATTTTCACAATGTTTATAATGCATTTTGTTAGAAGAATTTAAGCAGGGAGAAAAATCCTTAATGGGTATTGTTGGGGGAAGGGTTAAAAAGTTTGTTTTAAACTGTCACAAAATTTATATCCCTTCAATCCAAAACATCAAAAGACTTCATTGTTCTTCCAACTTTTTCTGTTGCCTCCCTAGAACTTCCTACCTCTCTTTCCCTTCTAAGGTATTGGAATACAGTGATGTGCTTTAATTTTGTCTAAGGTTTTCACAATTAATTTTCAGTTGCTTGGTAATGAAATTAAATTATCTTCCAATTCTTTTATTTCTGTTGTATACTAAACCCTCCCCCCTCTTTTTTTTAAACCCTTTTTTGCTGTAGCAAAGAGAAAAATGCACTAAAGAGCTACAGAAGTACGAGAAGAAAGAGAAAGAGGCAATGACTTCAAGCCAGGTTGGTTTTATAATCCCCAATCTCCACAATGTCAAATTTGTTTTAAGTATTATTAGCAAATAAATGTATTTTAAATTTCATTTTAGAACTTTGTTTTTCCTCATATTTTTCTGTTCTTTAGCAGTGTGTTGCAATATATGCCAGTTTTTTTTTTTCTATAATATTTTCCCTACCAAGCCATAAGCCTTTTTATATCTTGCAGGTTTATAATCACAATAGCAGCTTAAATTTATGAAACTTCATACATTTTGCATGTAATCAAAACAATTAAAAATTGCATTTTTTTCTGTTGAAGTTGCGCTATTCATTGTATAGCTTCTCTGCTGCGGGTTTTGTTGAAAATCATTGTTCCTTAAAAAGATAGTCTTAATGTTTTGAAAACTATTTTGAATTATAGGAAAAGGAAGAGAAATTAAGTCTGGTTTTATTTTCTTTTTTTTTTTATTTTATTAGCTTGGATAAAATTTTAATATATCTTTTATCGTTTTAAGGCAGTGCCTTCTGTCTGAGTTTTATCTGAAAGCACTAACATAAAAGATTTGACTTTTCAGCCACTGGAGGTGATCCAGAAACTGCGAGCTACGGTGGCAGACTTAGCGCTGAAGGTAGAACATGCTCAGGAGAACATCAACGAGTGTCAGTCTAACATCATGCAGGTCGAGGAGTCAAAGGTGAGGTCAACTTATTCAAGCATGTTGAAATTGAGAATAAAAAGGAAAATTATCATTACTGCATGTGCAGTATTGGTTTTCCAAATGGAATGATAACTAATCTCATTCCCAATACGGTTATTTTTTTAGTGCTATAAATTATGTTTTCAGCATTTCTCAAGTGAAGGTATGGGACTGTTTTAGGACTAAACTTATTTGTTTGTAAAATTCAGAAGATAGGCTTACCAGAAAACTCTTCTGTGAGCGAAGTACTTAATTTGAAAAATTCTAGTGCTCAATATAAGCCTAAAAACTCACCAAGGGCCAAGGGGAATTACTCTTACAGATTTTTTTCAGTTTATGGAACAGCCCCATATGGAGTAAAACATAACAAGGTCATTTCTATCTATAAAGCAACTTTCAAGTGAAGTCAATATTACTAGTGACGGCTCTAATGATTCTACCTTTGTCTTTGTTAAACCATTGACCATGACTGGTCTTTTCTCCATATTTGGCTGAAAGCTGTCATGTCTGCCTTGTGTATTGTTTGTTTTATGCCTTGTTTGTTCCCCAGGAGGATGGTGAGGGAGAGGACAGTGTAGAAATCACCTCCATGGTAGCGACGATGACCCTGGAGGAGGCCAAGTACATGGTCCGCAAGCTCTGCAGTGCTGCAATGGACAAGGTCTGGTTGATAGCAAGTTCTTATGACTAAATTAAAGTTTACTATTCTATCTGTAACATAAGTGAAGACCTTTAAGCTTAAGTAATTTCTGTTAAATTTTTATTTGGTGGCTGTGTCAAGAGATAGAGGCAAGAAAGAAGTGGTTAAATTGTGCAATGTTATTATCACCCATCTTAATAGTCCCAGCTCAGATGACCTACTGAATCTTCTACAAGTTGCCTAAAATATGGCCCATGTGGAGATTTGGCAAACCGCATCAGTTATATGGAATGGACACTTGTGCTTTCCTTCCACTAATTTATATTTATAGTAAATGATGTAGTTAAATTGCATCATGAAGAAAGTTTAATGTAACAAAGTAATGTTTTAAAAAATAACACAGCTTTTTAAATTTGAAAGAAGTTAGCTCATATTAGGATGATCTTATGCCCCTTAACACTTTTTATTTGTTTAGTTTTCCATTTGTTCTGTGCTTGATCTTCTCTAGTCATGGAAGTGTATTTTCCTTTTTTCCTATATAATGAACTATTTTGCTGCCAACAAAACATGCTGCAACAGAATCCTCTAACAGTCAACACCTTTAAGGGAAACTCTTGCTTACTTTCAACACTGTTTGGCAGTCCCATTTTACATTTCTTTATATTCTTGTACTGGTTCAAGTCAACTCTTGCTTTGAGTCTGCTAATTTTTTTCAGTCCTGAAGAATTGACTTTATCCAGTTCCACGTTATGATCAGTTTTAATAGTTTTGAATTGAATAGTGAAATTAACATATTACTGTCTTTTTTCTTGTCCATAGTCATTTGTTTTTCTTTTTTTTAATTTTTTTTAGAGGGGGGAGGATATAGAGCTAGAGCTCTTAATTTGACGAATTGACAAATGAATACGATAAAGAAAAAGACAACACTTGTTTTCCTTAAATTCATAAAGAAAGGTTCAATGTTCTGTCTATTTTGTTGTGCTGTTGACGTAGGGCTTGGCTGTGGCCAGCAAGGACTCCGAGGTGAAGGAACTGCAAGGTCTTCTCAACCAGACCCAGCTGAACAACGTGCTGCAGCAGGAACTCCTGAGACACATGATGGACGGCCAGGTCGGTGTCGAGGTCGAGGGTCTCATGGCACCGCAAGACATGGACAGAGATGGTGAGGAAACAGCTCAACACACGGTCTAGTAGGGCTGAAGCTGCTGAGATTTTTAATTATTGAGATTTTTATCATGTTGTTTCTCTTCCGCTTTGAATTATGATCTTTTCGCAACCACATGATAATCCCTCCACCCTATATCAGTTTCTTGTAAAAATAATAATTTCAAATTAAATCTGATTTTCACTCAGACATTTACATTTTTAGGAAACTCTTAGGTAGCCTTTTACCTAACCTTAAAGAAGAACTTTTATTCTCTCGGTTCTGAATGCACCTTTAAGGTGTGGAACCAGATCCTGTTTTACTGAGATTTAGGTTTTCTTTTTAGGCATCAAAACTTTTTTTAATCTGTAAAAAAAAGTCATGGAGAGACACTGATAGTCCTTGTGTATTGATATATTCGTGTTAAAATATTTGTGAATGGAATATGAGGTCATTTTAGGCTACAGTAACTAACATTTCTTAGAGTTTGTTAAAACAGCATAAAACATTTGTATTTCTCCATTTATTTCAGATGGAGAATACAGCTCTAGTTCTTCATCGTCATCTCCTGCCGAAAGGTGAGTTGTCTTTTGCTGTTTTTTTTACATCTTTAGGTGACCAGTTGTTGAAAGAAGTTGCAAAGCTTAAGCACAATAAAGGCTTTGCGACTAATGTAATCCTTGTCCAACTCACTTTGTTTACAAAAAAAATATATAGGCTTAGTTATCAGAGATGCTAAATTTCTTGTTATTGTGATTTGGTTTTCATCTGTTTGAAATTTCCAGTGTTGTGCAGTCACTATTATTTATCTGTTATCGAAACAAGAATAACATTGTAGAAATTGTGTCTATGACGTTTTATTAGAGATGCAATGTTCTGTTGGAATTTTTTAAAAATTATTTCACATCCCTCAGTAGTGCTTGTGGGAGGACACTTTTTGTTGTGTTGTTAATCAAAATCAAAGTAAAGGTATTCGTGGTGCTGTGTAAACAGAACTGTACAGTAGAGCCCCTGAATGACCTGGAGAAGTTTTGGGAAAAGGTGAAAACAGGTCCCTG
>BMAT01002751.1:63502-76621 GCA_019649035.1 Elysia marginata | reverse complement strand
GTTATCACAACATGACACACACAAGGGCGTCTTCTTATAGTGAACGTATCATGTGAGTTTACATGTAATACTACAGTTATCACAACATGACACACACAAGAGCGTCTTCTTATAGTGAACGTAACATGTGAGTTTACATGTAATACTACAGTTATCACAACATGACACACACACGAGCTCACCTGACAGCGAACATGATGTCCGAGAGCGTCTTCTTGCGTTTGTCCGGGTCGGGCACGCTCATGTAGCTGTTCTTCCACTCCTCGGTCTCCAGAGAGAGTCGCGAGATCTTGGTCAGCACTGACATGTCACTCGCCTTGTCCCAGTTGCCCTTGCTGTGGACGCCGCCCGTCAAGCCAGGCATGTTGAGGTCGTGTAGGAGGACGTTCTTCCGCATTAGCGTTTTGATCTTTAGCGGAGGCAGGTCTGTTGGTTTAGTATTGGCAAGTTCTTGTGATAACTGTTTAGCTGTGTCTGCCTTGGCAGGCATCTCATCTACTAGGTGATCGTCATCCCGCTGGGTTGTCGCACCACTGTTACCACCGGAAGTAGATTTGTCGATTGAACCTCTCTGTGCCAAGGCTTTGATCTGCTCGGGGTCGAAGGTGATATCCTGGAAGGACGTGTCTCCCATAGTTGTGTCGGCTAGAGTGGTGTTGAGACTTTCACCTCCCATCATGGAGTCGTTGTGCGCGTCTTCAGTTCCCGATACAGAAACAGTGGCACTGGTCATGCTGGAGGCATTCAACACTCCGCCACTGGCCGCCGTGAGGTTAGGGTTTGTTGCGGCCACGGTCAGCATGGATGTGTTCCCCTCGCCTGGTCGCGTGAACTGGACTTTTTTCTTCTTCTGGTGATCAGGCTGTCTGGGCACGTCGGGGTCGAGCTGTATCTCACTGCGCTTGGGGTCGCGGATCGCCGGGATTCTGAAGTTCTTTTTCTTGATCTTGACCGAATCTTCGAGGTAAGGGTGTGTCTCGAACGCGGTGCTCTTCCCCGCGGGCCGTGACACATTCTTGCCCGAGTCCCAGGTGGTTTGCCGCCGCTTTTTCGCGGATGTTATGGTCGGGAGGCGGATGAGTGACATGCGTTTTTCTCGTAGATTGGCGCGCCCGATGTTCCGGAGCATGTCTTGGTTCTTCTGCAGCTCCTTAAACTTCTGTCGCTCTTTAGCTTCCTGTTCTCGTCCACTATCCCACCCGTCTTCTCCCAGGAAACTTCTTTTAGTGCCACCATCGACGGCATCTTTGTCATCGCTCCGAGCCGTGGTCGGTTGACTGGAAAACCTCAAGTTTTTGCTCACATTGCTTCCAGCGCCGTGTTTATACGGGTTGAGACCTTTGAGTGCCGGGAGCTGCAGACTGGGCGCTAGTGCAGTGGCTGTCGTGGTGCCTGCAGTGGTTACAGTGGCGTGTGTTCTCGTAGACCTGGCCGTCTTGTCGTCGTCCTCCTCGTCCTCCATGAGGCGCCTTAGCTCCGGCTCGGCGTCCGAGGTCGGGAAGGAGACGTGGGAGGCGGCGCAGCTCTGGTCGCTGCTGCTCACCGTGCGGTCGTCGCGGTGCAGCTGGGACAGGTCCAGCCGCAGTGTGGACAGGTGCGCGCGCAGCTGGTGTTTCTCCTCCGTGTAGGCGCGCATCGTGTTGCGCAGGTCATCCTGCAAGCCCGCGTTGCTCACCCGTAGCAGCATCGTCTTCTCTGGTCAGTGTGTCCGCTCACCGGTCAGTGTGTCCGCCCACTGGTCAGTTTCTTAGTGACCTCACTCAAATCTAGTGGTCTTGGTGTAAACCAATCTCTGGAATAGTAAAAAGTGGGGAAATAGGTAAATGTTTTGAAAAAAAAAAGTACTTGAAATAGAATTGAAACGGTCTCTTTTGCGTTTTAGCATATGTGTTAAGGTAACAAATTTAATCATTAAAAAACAAGTCTCGTAACCATTGTGATTTCTACAGATAAGTATAGAGTTCCCCATTTTTTGTATCGAATGTTTCTGTTTAGACAGTTTTTATGTTGGGTTGGTAAATAAATGTTCACAATATAATTATATTTGTATCGGTAGGCAGCGTCTGATTTGGTTACGAGCTGTTGTGTTGGTGATGTTTTTAAATTGTCGATGAGAAAAGAGTTGTAACTCCCTCGTTGTTATTGATGGTGGTATTTAGGGGGAAACGGGAGGGGACAGGCCTATGCGCAATTAAATAAGTAAAAGTAACAAAGAATATGACAGCCTATTATAAATTTTGTTTTGGGCTTAAATTTTACCAATTTAAAAAAATCTTATTTGCTCGAAAACTTTATACAGTAAAGTATTATATTTGCACTGTGAAAATAACTTTAGAAATCTATCTGCCATGATTCTTTTTGGAAACAAGATAGCGACAATAATTTTTAAAACTTCTATTTTAATGCACTATTTAATGTTGAAAGTTAGCTCTCCAAACAGAAGGTATAGAATTAGACAGTTCATCACCAGATCTGCTAGCTATAAGACTCACCATCCTAGATTGTTTAAGGTGCATTTTCTAGCCTTGGAATCAGCACATAATCCGCAATGTGTCAAAGTGTCAATCACTCGTAAATGCCGATAAAAATGTCTGTTGTAAACTGGTAGTATGGGTCAAAAGTTTTAACACTGTCATTATAATATACAATGTCTCCACACTGTGTCGACTCGAAAGGTTCACTTCGGCCAATGCACACGCTGGTGTTGATAATGCAATAAAATGCTCTTCCCGTGCTTGCTCTTCCAGGATAAATTAGATCGACTGTTATTGTTATAGGAGAATTGCTTGTTACTGTTCTCTTATCTTCTCCGTATAATATTAGAACACGGCTATGTAAGAATCGTTATGACAGTGTCAGTATCCGGTAGACTCTTTTTATCACGGCTATTGTTATCCACAAGCTAACCACGCAGCGTTCTGTGTGAAGCATTAAGTGCCAGGCATTATACCACGACCGATCCAGAGCAGTAAAACTAAAATTAATTATTTCACGTTGATTGAGCCACTGTTGCAGCCCCTAGACTGACCATACGGTGACTGCCCACTCTGCCCACACACAGCTTTGGGGGCTTTATGACGCTTGAGTGGGCAGGCAGTGTGGCTTTGCGCAGGACGCTCTATTTGTGCTGACCAGATTCGATAAGCTCAGGATATCGGGCTAAGATTGTTCCCTCACCACTAGGTTGAAGAGATTTTGTCCTAACACGGCCGCGGATCTAGATCTAGTCCAGATTAGGCTCGATCACGATTGAAACAAAAAGAAAAGGCCCACATCAGCCAAAAAGACTTACTGTTTTGGAGCTATATTAAGCTCGGACCCTTTCAGTGAGGCACTCGTGCTGTTCATTAATTTTATGCGATTGACGTGGAGACCCAGGAGAAGAGAAATGTATATTTACTGAGATGGCCAATAGAAACTTAAAAGTAAAATTTTGACACTGTCATTTGGAATATTTTTTTTCACATTTTTACGTTCACTTTTTTAACCGCAGTCCTGGAAATGATAGGTTTTAACACTGGATGAATATGGGTACACATTTTAACACAAAAAACTCCATATGAACCATGTAGATTTAGAAAGAGCTTCTCTTTTAAATTGTAGCAGTAGACCATTTTCATCCATTAAATTTATTTCGAACGTGAGCTCGTTTTAGAATACCCATGGTCGTGGATACCATCTTTTTGGAACAGGCTTACTGGAATGTTAAATACTTCTTGCCAACTAGACTACACTAAGTGCTTCTATCGCGTAGGATCATCAGCTCCAAGACCAGAACTCTAATGTATTAAACAAGGTCATTGACGGAAGGATCAATCAGTGCTACGAGTCTGAATGCAGGTCCCTTAAGATAATCATGATCGCGAATGTCCTTGCTGGATTACTAGAGTGTTAGTTATTCATTGCCAACTGCCACATCTATCATTCAGGATCTTTAAAAAAAGAGCATGACTAAATTAAATTGGATTAATCGTTGGGAGCAATACTGTCTGTTTTATTACTTTGTCAAACTAACGGACGGAAGAATTAATTAGTGTTGTGAGCCCCGGTATGACCCCCAGTGACCGTGCAGTGACCAGTGCCCAGGTCCCTGGTCTTGTGTCGTGTGCGGTCACCAGGCCAGGCAGTGACTGACGCTGTGTATGTACTGGGGCGCCGAGCAGCTGGTGACGTAAAGTTTCCTCTTGTTAGTGCTGCTTGGCTGCACTTCGAAGAAAGTTTAGGGGTAGGGAAGGGGGGATAGAGAGAGAATGGAAGAAAGAATTTTGGACTAAGAGTCTTTGAAAGAAAAATCCTTTGTTTTTAAGAGAGAAAGGAAACTGACCAAGGAGAGAGAGAGAGAGAGAGAGAGAGAGAGAGAGAGAGAGTGTACATGTTCAGAAGTCTTTGAAAAAGAAATACTTGCAAGTCGAGACATACTCAATTTACCAAGTTTAAAAATGGGCTGATTTGTTCACCCACCTCCGTCTATGGATCCCTTTTTATCTATGCTGTTTTGCTTTATATCTATCTAATATTTTCCACCCACAACCCAATCCACCCTATTGAGTACAGTAATGCGCGAAAGTGTTTTGAAATTCACAGCAAGTACCAGATATTACCGCTCAACAGTTATTGAAACCCTAGCTCGGACATAAACCGTGAACGACCTCGAGGTTTTGGCACCAAAGTTTCTTTATTCTGACTGTGTTTCTCAATAGTTATAATTATAGCTGTGTTATTGTCGCCGGTCTCCCTTATACGTTTATCTCGCTGTAAGTTCTGGGATCTGCTGGCGATATAATCCAGGTTTATCGGTCACCAAACACGAGGATTAAGTTCATCAACACACGATCTCCTTCACACTCTTGACTGCAGGAATTGAGAGCGACGGTGGAACTGGGATTAACATGACTTCCCGATAAATCTACTTGAAACCGTTTAGCATTCACGACTGATCAAACCTCGAGATTTTTCCTTACGTTTTTCTTAAAGCCGTACTCTTGTATTATAATTATTGTCTATTCTTTGTTAAGTCCGGTTTGGTGTGCGTGTCTGTTTTTTACTTTAGATATTTTGTTTTTGTAACGGGAACAGTAATTGGAATGAAAGGCAACGGTAATCCATATTATTTATCATAATTGGCCACATTTAATGGTTTAATTAATCATTTTGAAACAAAACGTTATCGTCATGACTTATCGTTTGGCCGTTCGTTTAATCTTGCTTTAGTGCAGATATAGAGGATTTGAGAGTTTGGGGTGCGGGATTATTTTCCGAAGCAATCATGCTAAAATAACAAATGAATATAGCTTAAAATAAATTTTAAATTCAATCGTTCATTATTTTCTATCAAACTGAGCAAAATTATCAATTGAAGCGTACTGATTTTCGAAACTTGCGCATGGATTTCATGAATTTGATCACATAAAAACTATGACATAATTTAGTGATTAATATTAAGACATTTACTTACCATACACCATGTCTTTATTGTAAAGGACAAATTTCCCTGATAGTGGTGGGGTTGGGCGCTGCTCAAACTTCGGAGGATACATGTATCTTGGCGTGTTTGTTTTCCCAGCTAGGTCTTCACGCCCAACAATAACAACATTTAATATAAATATTTAGCTTACTCCTCTTCTGCAACGTTGTTTACCGTCTCCTAAACTCTTGGTTAATAACTGTTTCTTCCTTCTCTGCGCTTGTATCAACGAATCGTTCGTTATGTCA
The DNA here is from genome assembly GCA_019649035.1 of Elysia marginata. Classification (NCBI taxonomy): domain Eukaryota; kingdom Metazoa; phylum Mollusca; class Gastropoda; family Plakobranchidae; genus Elysia; species Elysia marginata. The sequence goes on along the minus strand of BMAT01002751.1, from coordinate 70,909 downwards.
CGTGTTTTAAAGACAGTAAGCTACCACACAACAAGCGATATGAATGTGTTTATCGCTTAGGAGGACGGCATTTCATGGCGTCGCTAGTCGCATTGCTCGTAGAATATCTACATGTGTTATGTCCTTTTAAAGCAAAAAAATCACATTGCTGGTGACTTTATTGGAAACGATTACCAACACACATCGTATCACATCGCTAAAGAAACTCGCAAAAACTGTGAGGAGTGAAGGCACTGTTGAATGGGGTGGGAGAATTTTTTTTGCCACTGTTAATTTAAATAGCAAGTTCTTTTTGACAGCAAAGAAACCAGTGTCTTATTACTGTAAACTTCAAGCTTAGCAAATTACCCGTGATGTATTCAGTCCTAGTATCGCGGGTGACTTTCCCTTTCTTCTGGATATCGTGAAGTCCTTTCAGGGACTGTGTCTAAACGCTTATGTATATGACTTTCAATTGAACGAAATTGAACTGAATGGGGCAGTTTTCTGAAGACCTCAATCAATAACTTATAAACGATCTATAGAAAATTTTTGTCATGCTTGATTTAACACGGTATCACAGTTCTTGTCATTAGCGCAAGCCTGTCAATTTTTAAAAGTGCCTCGTTGGAATTCGCCAACTGGTTTTTTATTTTGTAACCCCCAGACAAACAAGATACCATGTCTTTAGATTGCTATCTATGGACATTATGAAGAGAAAAGAATAAAGTTGTACAAGATGAAGAATTTATTTCGCTGGGACTTGAGGTTATAGCGCGAATCTCTGTCTGTCTCTCTCACTCTCTCTTTCTCTCTCTCTCTCTCTCTCTCTCTCTCTCTCTCTCTCTCTCTCTCTCTCTCTCTCTTTTCTAGCTTTAGCACTTCTCCACCCTTCTGTCCTTCTCCATTTCACCCTCTTTTTCGCCCCTCAGCAAACATATTATCTGTTCTTACTTGATAACTAATCCGTTCTGTTAATTCTACTGTGCTCACTTCTTTTTTGTGCCTTCACTGGAATGTAATTAGACATGAAAGGTAACAACTGAAACGTTTTCCAGCCTATACGAACCAAGGTATAATAGTTCAGACGTCTGAGAAAGCAAAGCGTGGATAAACCATAAAAGCCATAAAAAAATTAATGAAGAGTTGAAAAGCCGTTGCGCTAATTCAGTTTGAGCGGTTTGGAAAGCTTCTCGTGTCTCGGTAGGACATGTATGTACAAAAAAAATCCTTACAGGAATTTTCTATCCCTTAATTTTTATAGCTGTCTCGGAAACAGGGCGATTGGCGTTATGCCTGTATGGGTCCTGTATGTTTTTGTTCTTTTTAAAAAATTCACTTAATCGTCGACCTGCGTGGAGTTATATGGCGGGAGCGGGTTTCATTTACGCTGCGACCGATTTTTGTCAATTTATTCGCATAAGATTTTCAATTCAACTTTGTCCTCTCTATAGACATTAAACGAGGGTCCTTTTATTTAAAAAAAAAAAAGTGCTTAGTTTGGTTTACTGAAAAATCAAAGCTGTTTTTTTTCCAACTTTATTAATAATAACAATATCTAAATTTATATAGCGCTTTTTACAATAATTTAAAGTATTAGGGTAATCTATTTCACTTCGCCCTGTCTTTAAAAAGTCACCTTAGTTGACTCAGGGGAAAAACGGTAGTCTTTTTTTTATTTTATCAGCGTGATCTGTTCAAATCAACTTAAACTTTTCTTTTAAAAAATGGGAAGTTAGGAGCTGTGTCAAAACAATTAATGAAATGGTTTGTATTCGTGTTGGTTTGTATGTTTGTACTAAATCCCCCTTCGGTTTATGGCAAACTGGAATCTGGACTCCTGGGTATACTTTAATGAACAACACCAAAGAGACGTTTTGTTCTTCTGCTTATGGGTTTGTCCGTTTCAAAGAAGAATTCACAATACTAGCACAATATCTGAAATGAATGGTCGATTAAAATTATCTCAAGGCTGAAGGTATCAATGCATGGATAGGATTATTGTTGTCCACGTTTATAATAAGCCTATCTACAGAGAATTCGTTCTATAAATAAAGCCTATTCAGATTCATTGAAACTGAACACAATTTAACAAGTGGCTTGTAATACTGTTTTGTTTTTTGCTTTTTTAAGACATGAGAGATGAATTGTGTGGAAATAGTCTGTTACATCTTTTTTTGCCATATATTTAGTGGATTTATGACAAGAAGAGCAGCTTATCGTTTGTAACCCTCATGTTTTTAGAGCTTGCCTTTTACTCTATTAGAGCTTGCCTTTGAGCGACATGTTCTCTCCAACCAAGTTCTTGTATGTTCCAAATCCATTTTTTTTTTAATTTTGAAAAATTTTCAAAAATAATAGATATCTTTTTAACGGTTTTTTTTTCAGCTTTGATCACAGTAAATATGTAGAAATAAGTTTCTACTGTCCCAATTTTCTCTTATATATGTCAGGCCTATACATCTCTTTACCTGCCTTATTGGGAGGCATTTAAACATACTCCTTTGGATTTCCCAAATTTTTGAGTTAGAGCAAACAAGAACTAAGCTGAGGTTCTAGCAGCTGACATGTTGTTCATGCCGTCTTTAAAATTAAAAAGAAAAGTATTTTTAACGTCTATTTCCAGAGGCGACACGACTGCCCTAAGTGATGCCACTCCCCCTGGCTCGCCTGTCATGTTGAGGAGATCAGGCTCCACCCGCAGCACCGATGAGAATGTCTTCTCTAGACTGAGCACATCCTCTCTGGGTGGAGAGAGTAACAGAACGCAGGATAAAGGCTACATCACACCCGCTAGAGGGTCCATCTCTGCCTCAGGTAGGCTACATCACAGGGTCCATCTCTGCCTCAGGTAGGCTACATCACACATGCTAGAGGGTCCATCTCTGTCTCAGGTAGGCTACGTCACACCCGCTACAGGGTCCATCTCTGTCTCAGGTAGGCTACATCACGCCTGATAGAGGGTCCATCTCTGTCTCATGTAGCAACTTCTCTGTGAAACTTCGTCTCCTAATACTGTTATGGTATTCGTTCGCCTTGTTTCTTTGCACCTCTATTCTTTTTTTTTTACCCTACCCTCTTTTCATTTTTAACTGCATCTGCACCTATCCAACCCTTACCCATCTTTGTCTCTCTATTTCTCCCTCTCTTCTCCTCCTTGCTGTGCTCCTGAGCATGTGGTTCCATGTAATTGTTATACATTCTCAATTGAGTTACTTTTCTGCTCCATCATGATCAGCCCAGTACAAAACTATCTAGTTTGTGATTTTGAGCAAAGATTCATCCAACACTCTATCATGATCAGCCCAGTACAAAACTATCTAGTTTGTGATTTTGAGCAAAGATTCAACCGACAGCATTCTTTTTGTATTTTCAATAAGTGCCATTGGCCTAAAATGTAGAGGGCTTAGTTAGTTAGAAATCACAAGAAGGATTAGTTTGTTATGCAGGCTGTATGAAACAATTGGAAAGAAAACTAAATAATGATACGGTTGAGTCAATATACCTTGAATTTACGGGCTAATTTGAATATTTGTTTAATTTAAAATTTATTTAGATTACAATTTTCACTCTAGTTCTGTGATGTATACTGATAATTCAATTATTGGAAATTTTAAAAGTTAAATCTTGTTCCTATATTTAATTTATCCGAGTTCGACTTTATTAGTTGTAGAATATTCTTTGCATGTCCAGTTTAGTTTGTGACCTTCAATTGGTGTGTCTCACAGGTTCCTCCTCCAAGTCGGGCCTGTTGACGTGCACCCACACCGCTGAGGGCCACTCGCGGGCAGTGCTTGCTGTACATGCCACAGACACCCTCATGCTCACTGGTAGCAAGGACAGAACAGCCAAGCTATGGGATCTAGGTAAAAACATTGCTAGCTTTCTTGACTTCAGCTTATACAGTAGAAGTTTTATCAAACGTTAACAGTACTTCTGTTTTCTTTAAGTCAAACCCGGAGAGGTTTGAGGAAAGTAAAGAGAGACAAGTGAAGAGAATTTTTTCATTTAATCTTTGAATTTAATCCACAAAAATGTCCTAGGACAGAAAATAGAAATATGGGGAAATAGCATAGAATTTGTCATGAATGCTGACATTTGCCAATTTCTGTGTCTGGTTAGAAAATGTTTTAAATGTGGGACTATAGTGAATGGTTGCCTGCTCTTTCATGAATCAGATTTTCAAAAATTATTGAGACAAGGAAGGCAATCTAAAGACCTAGCAGTTTTGTCCATTGACCTTCTTTTATTTTTGATTTTAGCAGATCTTGGTCCCAAATCTATTTTTAAAAAAAAAGCATGGTACTGAATATTAAAGATGGAAGATGTTTAGAAGCGAAACCTGAAGATGTAATATTTTATCCAGTCAAACTGACATTACCGGTAATAGGAATCTAGATATTTTAAAATTGAAATAATTTGAACTCTATTCAGATTTTCAGTTTATCTTCTTTTGTATTGTTAACTGATGTATTTGATTTTTGGATGATTCGAATAATTGATGTGAAATTTTGTTCCGGTGGAGTTTGAAATATCCAAAGTGAACTGTGCAGTCTAGTGATATTTCTATATGTTGTTTTCCCAGGTCGTGGAGCTGAGCTACTGACCTTGTCTGGTCATCCAAGCAATGTTGTCAAGGTTGCGTTCTGTCCCAGGGCCCAGCTGGCTTTCACCGTGTCGCAGTCTACAGTGAGGGTGTGGGACACGCGTCGAGGGCCAGAGGCCTGCATCAAGACACTCAGGTAAAGCAGTCTAGGACTCTATGCTTGAGGGGGGGGGGGGGATGGGGCCTGGGAAAAGCAGGTACAAGTCGTATCGAGTTACTACCATTGTCATAGATCATGTCCTTTGAGATCATGGAATTATGACAGCTGCAGCTTCTCTAGAAACCGAGATAATTTGTTCCTAATAGTTGGTTGTATAACATATCTTTTTATTGAAAGGCTTTGATTGTTTCAAAACTGATCTGTGTTCCATGTGTCTGATTCCCCTGATTTTTGTCTTTTTGGTACTGAAAACTTTTCCCTGCTCAGGTAGCGCCCATAGGCTCAAACTGCATGGATCACCAACCATTTACTTCTGTTTACTCACATAGCAAAAACTCAGAAAAAATATTACTCTTGCCTGAGAAAAAAAAATTGTTTTTAGCAAAATACTTTGGAGTAAGCCATTTGCGTTTTATGAAGCAATGAAATATGTGCTAAGGGCATTCTTCAAAGAATCTTTTCCCATGAGAACTCTCAAACCCTAGTACAAAACCCAAAAGTGTGTTTTATTCAGAGCAGCCAGTGTCATGATATTTATTTCTTTACATCATTCCTGTTGATATCTTGTGTTGTGTATATTTTGTTCAGATAGAAAGCCAATGGTGGAATTTCCTAAAACCAAGTGTTTAAGCTTTTTTGTGTGGTCATATCAGTCTTATTTGCTAATGAATTCTGACCCTACTTTTAAGATTATTATTGAGACCAGCTATTCCCCTGATCTTTGAGCAGTAGATTCAGAGATCATCTAGTAATTCTTTTGTGTGATCTACAGATACCTTATTTTTTTAATTGTAGCACAACATCCTTTGTTATACCTCATTCAGAGAAAGGATATTTGAACTCAGGTCAAATTAAGATCATTTGTCAAAAAAACTTGGCCTGGGGAAAAACCAATCATTTTTACTAAAGCGATTCATGGTTTCTTTTCACCCACAAAAAAAATCAATTGCAGCAGGAAAGTAAGATGTGGTCTTTAGCTCAATTTTAACTCTTCTTGACGGTGAGAACTCTGCCAGCAGCACTAACTCACTCTGTTAATACTGTAAGGACGCTCGAAGTGTTTGCCATAGGTTGGTACATTTTTATGTTTCTTCTCCTATACAGAGATGAAGCAAACAGTGTACTACAAACTTTGGCAAATGCTGTAAGTTTTTTCACAGTGTAGACAGGGAGATAGGCAATGCTGGGAGCATTCTTACGGTGAAAAAGAAAAATTGAGAATAGACAACGTTGTTGAAAAGGGTGAAAAAATAATTCCGACCAAAAAGAGTGAAGAATATTCTACTATCCCGCTGTCCCAACAGCTCCTCAGGTCTCACCATAAATGGACCAGCTGTCTCAAACAGATCTTCAGACGGAATGGGCAGAGAGCATCAAATAAATGATGTCAGTCTGGCACCGGACGGGAACTCTCTGTTTTGTGCGGCTGGTAACGCTGTACAAATATGGGATCTTAGAAGGTATAGTTCACCTGATCATGTTGGTTGTATTGAATGTTTATATACAAGGAAAGGGAAGGAAGACATCCAATTTTTGCAGCTTTTCACAGTTGTTTTCATTATATGGAAAAAAATTTTTTCCAATTATTTGATGTTCCTGTTGCATACAGTATTATTTTTTTAAGTTAAGAAAGCAAAAAATGTTTTTCAAACTTATCTGAAAGGTATGGGTTTGGGGATAAGTTGATGTTAAAAAGTTTTGGAGTAGGATTTTGGTGCAATTTTATTGTAACAGTATTAATTTTCCAGGCTGACATTACAGACATTCTAATACATCTTATAAAAATCTGAAAGGCATACATGTGCATGGTATTCTGATGCGAAATTGTTTTATTGTTGTCTGAGTTATAAAATGGAGATGTACAAGAAAAAAACACAGAAGATTTTGAAGATAGTCTAGAGCAGGAGGAAGATATATTGTATGAAATAACCAAAAAGGTTAGAACATGTGGGTTTGTTTACACATCTCTGGAAAACTTGTTTTATCGCAGTAAATTAAGATCAGCCAGTAAAGAGACCTCACCGTAATGACTGGTCAGCTGAGTTAGGACTATGTGTATCATCCTGTGACCCCCTCAGGACTATGTGTATCATCTTGTGCCCCCCTCAGGACTATGTTTATCATCTTGCGCCCCCCTCAGGACTATGTTTATCATCCTGTGACCCCCTCAGAACTATGTTTATCATCCTGTGACCCCTCCAGGTACAGTCAAGCAGGCAGACTGAGCGGCCACCAGGCTCCTGTGATGGCCTTAGCACTCACCAAGGACGGCAGCAACACACTGGTCATCTCAGGCTCCAAAGATCATTACATTAAGGTTACTCTCTCTTCTTTGTCTATGGATGTATATACTTTTTAATGAAAGAATAACTTCAAGTTCTGTGTTGTACATGGTATTGTCTGCTGCATTATGTTTGTGTTTATTTTATCTTCCTAGCCCAGTCTATTCAAAATAATGGAGGGGATGTAATTCAAACATTGATTTTTTTTTTATATTTTACTTATCCTTAGCAAATGGTTTGAGCTTTTTTTGCAAAACATAGGGACTGCTAATGTAATTTATAGTTCTCAGACTCTTTTGGAATATATGTAGATTAATTTTAGTCCCAGTAATTTGTCTGATTTCAGCTTTTTCCTTTATGGTTTTAAATTTCTAGCTTAA
>BMAT01002751.1:38282-60708 GCA_019649035.1 Elysia marginata | reverse complement strand
TTGTCCCTGCAGTCCATCAATGCAGCCCACAAAGACTGGGTGTGTGCTCTAGACTTCATCCCAGGCACGGATACTCTGGTCAGTGGGTGCCGTGCCGGCTTCCTCAAGCTCTGGCAGGCTGACACGTGTGCCAGTCTTGGCGAGGTTCGAGCCCACTCCTCAGCCATCAACGCCATAGCCACCAACACCTCATCCATCTTCACTGCTTCAAAGTAAGTAGAATATATAGTAATTTGAAATGCACTGCGCTTTGTGCCACTGAGGTAAGTCATTTGGGATGTAGTAGAGGATATTTTTGTTCAAAGCTTTTTTTTTCTTGTTGAGGCATACAGCTTTCAATTGGTTTGTGCAGGTGTTAATGTAGAATTATGGACAAATCACAGTTGCTTTTGAGGTGTTTATTTACATTTGTATAACATTCCCCTTCTTCTTTTAAGTCAGCTTGAGATGGCCTATATTTTAAAAAAAAAAAATATTTGTGTGCATATTCTTGAAACTTTTGTCAATTTCCGTATGTTTAATGCAATTTTTGAATCACACACAAAAAAAAACTTAAAGTAACATGTCGGTGATAATGAAATCTAAGAGTAGACAGAACAGTGAGCTTATCTCAAAAATAATCCTAGGCTTAAGGGTTCTAAATCACAAAATTAGAGTGTGTTCGTGGACACACATTATCCATTGGATGCACATTATCTATTGTAACAAGTTCAATCAAAGACAATCAGTGGGTCCTAATTTTACATGAAGTTTGTTTTTGTCTAGATATGTGCATAAACATGAATTAATTTCTTGTAAAGACACAGTATTCTTTTTACACATTTGATCATAGAACAGACAATGACTTATCATTCCTACACATCATTCTTACAATAGAAGATTCTGAAGACGGATTGAATACATTATATTTGATTGATTCTACCTTTTTCATCAATCAGATAAATAGGCCTCATGTGACATTTTTTTTTTATCAGAGAAATTCAATTACTATAAATTGCTTTTTATATTGTTGTAACAACTGACTTTGGCTTAAAAATCGTTTTAAATGAAAAATTTTAAAGGCAAGTTTGAGTTTTGTGATTTTTTTTTGTAATAAAAAACCAGTTTATAATCTAAAAAAAACCACTTATCAATGCAATGTTCCTACATGAGAAAACTGATCAAGTCACATCATATGAATTGTGACAAGTCAATCAACAGTGTAAACGTAACAGCTCAGCTCTTAAACCATTGATTTTTTTTTTCAATAAGATTTTTGACTGACCAAGCTTAACGATTTACCACACTGAATATTTTGTCGTCTTTGCATTTGTTAGCTTTTTTATTCTGTTTGCTGATTTTTTCTTAGTCTATCTTTGTCTATTTTTTCTTTCTTTGGTTGTGGTGTTTTACATTTGTCTCTTTCTCATTGACATCAACCAATGCTTTCATAGATTTCCTTGCTTTTTACCCTTTACAACATCTTTTTGTAAATTCGTTTTCCCATATAACAATATTATCTTTCTTATAGTCTTGCTAGTCATCAAAGTAGGACTTTACAATTAGAGAAATGATGATTTGATTTAATTTAGTACAGTAGTTATTTATATGCACTGCATTGAGGTTAGCAAGGATAGTTTTTGACAAAGAGATATATCATGGAAATATATAGCCTAAGGAATTTTGAAAACATGTTGTAAATAAACTGAGAAAGAACATACGTCTCAAAAAGAAAAGCAGGGAAATATTTAGAGTAACAGATTCCACCTTAAAAACTGTCTATACCATCTACAAGGGGAAAAGTTTGTCTTATGAAAGTTTTAGAATTGATATATTTTGCACTTGGCAAGTTTAGAAAAGTTAGTTGAGCATCAGTGTCAATAGAACTTAAACTTTAAGATGTTTTTGGCATGCATTTTAGTTAGCAATCTCGGTGGGTAGTGGTTCAGAAATGTTCTATATTGTGTGGCTTACGAAGGGGTTTATGGTTCTCTTTCACTGATGTATTATAGCAATGAACACCATATGGTCAATCATACCTTTTTCTTTCTTTCAAATATTTTCAAGGAGTCACTTTAAATACTCAATTCAGGGTAAATTTTTCCTGATGAAAGGCCAACTATTTAAAATGTAATTATTCAAATTGGTGAAGTGAAATAATATGTTCAATTTCAATTTTGATCTTAAAACTTTCCAGAAGACATTTATAAAACGCTTGCATGCTAAGTTTATAAGATAATAATGCTTACAACCAACTTATTAATTTAGAATTCTCTGATATTTTACTCTTTGCTCAACTTAAACTTGTAGACTTCTTAATCTTAGGTCAATATCTCTTCTGCCCTCACTTTTCTGTTTTCCTTCCTCGCAAATCAGCCAACCAGGGAAAAATATTCTTAAGAGAAGCCTTTTTGTTTAGTAAAGGGGTTTCAATCAATTTCAAACAGTTAAAATTAAGCAGCACAATTTTTTTTTAACATTAAAGTAATTGAGTGTGCAATTCAATGCTTAATATTTCAAAGCTTCTCTATGTGTTCTATAAATTTCATAATACTAATTTTGCTGACGATATTTCTTTTCTTAGTAGCTAGATAATTTTGTTTCTTTTTTCTTTTTTAAATCATAGTTTTAGGATAGTTACCATTCACTTAGCTAAGTCGTTCTTTAAAAAATAGTCTTGCCAATCAAATAAAAATTCAGCTTCAAAGTATCTGAAATTCTGATTATGTATAAATTTACAAAATAAAAATACAACTGATGATCCAGATATAAAGTTTGAAATAACAATTTTTCAAATAATCGGGACTTGCCTGTGTTTTGAGAACCTACCAAATGGGCAAGTTAGTTTATCCCAGGGTTGGCACTAGGGCTGCAGGTTTCTATGCTGGTGTGTTTTGTGTTGTGTGCATCCTGTGCTTTACATCTCTCTACCTTACATACTGATCCCCCTGTTGGTTGCAGCGACGCGGTTGTACGAGTCTGGAGCTCAACAGCACAGCATCCCTCCAGGCCTGGCAGATACAGGCACAGATAGCATAGGAGTCCGGAGGAGGAAGGGAGGGGGGTGGGGTGGCTGGAGAATCAGAATATGTGTGAGGTTGTGTGGAGGCATGTAAGAATAGAGACGGAGAGGGAGAGTTAAATAGTCGCATTAGTGTAACCTGCATGAGTCCATCTCTAGGGGACTTAACCAATGTCATCCACTTAGATGGAAGATTGAATTATGTGCAAGTGTTTACATATAATTGTTCCCATAGGACACATAAAAGAATCAACTAAACGTAGACTTCCAGAGATGATAGTTAGACCATTGTGTCTGTTGGGAGAATGATAACGGGCCGAGATTGTACTAAGCTTTCTTATATTTTAAATTGCTCCGCCTTCAGGATATTTTTGTCAAAGTGAGCAATTATAATGGTAGTCCAATGTATCCATCCACAAACAGCTCTTTGTACATTTCTTTTTCTTTTTTTAAAAATCTTTTTGATAAAAAATTTTTTGTGTATAACTACGTTTGTAGTCATATTTCACTCTCATTCTTTAACTTTGGAAAACAATAAAAAAATGATTCATTTGCCAAGAGAAATATTTTGTGTAAAGTAAATGAAATGTAAACTTGTAAAGATGATTTTTACTTGTGCACCAGCATTCTTGTTTTTTTTGGCAATGAAAACAAGCATGGGACTAAAGCAAAATACTCTGATAAACACTTGTTCTTAACTACTCATGGTATTCATGATTTTAATAGTTTATTCAGTTTACTGCTTTAATGATCTGTGTAATGTGATTTGGACAGGTGATATTATAAAAAAGTGCCTTCATTTTTTTGTACCTAATAAACTTGTTAGTTGAAATCTGTGTTTGAAGCTTCAGTGGTAATATAAAAAATCTGTTTAATCTGTTTCACCTCAAGCCACCATGTGTTCTTTCATTGCAAGAGCAATTTTTTACAATTTCTTTTATATGTAAATAAAGATAAGTGTAATACAACACTTTCACTGAAATCTCATGCAAACATGTTTATGTGCTCATAACTTCTAAAAATGTTAAGCAATAGCACCCTAGAGAGTCTTATCAGTTCACTAGGTCTAAGGGCTTCCATTTCAATTTTGTCGATCTAGTTTCACAAGAAGCTTGCAGTAGCGAAGTCATCTTTTGGGTGTAACAATATATTTTACCAATTTATCAAATGCCTTTATGTACAGTACCTGAAGTTTCTATAGTTAAAACCTTTTTTTTTTAAATTAAATGTATTGCTCTGCTGTTTTCCATGATAGGCAGACAATGATTCAGAACTGTATTGCCTAAAAAGTTTTTTCTTCTTTCCTAATTTCCATAAATTTCCTTGAAATGTATAAGCATCGTTAAGACATGGAAGTCTATTCTTTAGAATTAAAATCATGAGTATGATTCGTTATGGTTCAAAAGGTGTACAATCAATATAGAATAGCTGTATGCTTTGAGTACAAATGGTAATCAATAGAAAAAGAATAGCTGTATGCTCTAGTTTAGATCCCTCTTTAACAAACATGCATGCAGTCCACATATATATATATATATATACATGTATATATATTGCCTCTAAGACTCTGTAGCTATGTCAACATAATACTCCACTCATGTATGTAGTTTTCACTAACTGCTTGGCTTGGATTTACTTGACACACTACTGGTTTTTCCTGTGCAATGCTCATATCCTGTGATCCTTCATGTTGTTGTCTGTATCATTATATATTCGAATTCTTTTTTTTACCAAATGCTCACACTAATTGTAGTATTAATTTGCTTACATAGATCTGCATCATGAATGCCTTTCATGTAAACTTTTACTTGAATCTTCATTTTTGTCGGTACTGAGTGCAGATTTGTCTCTGGTTTTGAATGTCTTTATTCTGTTGTACAGCCTCAGATCATCTATTTTTCTCTGCCTGAGGAGCACTCTTTGTCCAACACTTTTATTTACTTCGCTCTTTTTGTTTATTTTTTTTTCTCAAGACATGCACACATTCGTTATAGAAAGCTTATGCCATTCTCTTGCAGAACATAAATGTTTTAAAATCTAAGCAAGTTCCATTGCAAAATACAAAAAAGAACCCCCATAGATATTTGATAGATGTTTTTGGGTGTAATTACCTGTAGCCTTGACTTGTGATGTCTATACGGTCTATGCTCTACATGTATATATCTCTTCAATAAGGCAATAATTTTCTTTTATGCATACGCACAGCACCCATTAGCTTGCAGCTGCACCCTTTGACTTGAGTTACTGTTTGCCATGCTGTCATATTGATGTTTTTGTCCCCCTTGCCCTAACCCCAGTGACTGTGTATCGTTATGGCGGTACCGACCAGAGAACACTCAGCAGGCGGACGATTCCACATCGTCCTGACAGGCACCATGTCAGTTCATGCCCTTGCCGTCTAGCAAGCATGTGTGTTCTTGCCTGGGAGATGAGGGCCTAGAATGGGCTGACAGTGAAGAGTTACTGAGGCTAGGGGATGTGTCAACTCCAGAGAAGGATGATGATGCCAAGTCTATCCAGAATTTCTTGCTCACTGCCGACCATGACAAATCCTCCTCTACTAGTGAGGGTGAGATCCAGCCCTCCTCTAAACTGAAGTGTGCCAGCGATAGCGGAAAGAGTACACATCTCGACAGTCAAACAAATAGCTCTAGTGACAGTGATGAGGAGGAGCTAGAAATCTCACCAGATGTGAACGCAGCCCCAGGTTCTCTGATGGTGCCTGGAGAAGAGGACATGCCGTGGCAAAACTATCTTGTCTATGTCATGCTTGTGTACTGCTTCCTCTTTATTAGATATGAAGTTTAAAAAGCTTTGTTAACTTCATGAAGGGCTGTTTAGGTCATTTTAGGCTGTTTTGGATTTGTTCTTTTTTCTCCATTGGCAATTTTAGTGTGAGTGCTGCTTAAGTGTGCTTATTTTATTTTATTTATCTTTCACTATAGTAGCTTGTATATTTATGACCAGGCTATGATAGCTGCCAGGGACAACCAATGTGCAGTACCTACCGTATGATTTTCATTGCAGTTACTGCACTTTGATTGTCCAGGCCAGATAGCACAGAAAGGTTATACAGTGGAAGCCTCATAATTCGAGTGTATTGGGAATTTAATAAAAACTTTGAGTTTAGAGAAATTGAATTCTACTCCAAGGATCCTATTCATTTACTAGGCCACCTCTCAGTTCTACAGCACTTTACTCTCTAACCCTACCTATGCATAAATGTGGAAACAAACTTATTCCATGGGCCATACTGTCATGGACAAACGAAATGCAGTATCTCTCATATGGTTAACACTGCAGATACTGCTTTTCGTTTGTCCTGGGGAGCATAGACACCTTTGTTTAGGTTTAAGTATGGGAACTTTGTGCAGTGAGTGTTTATCATAAAACTCTCATGCTTTGGAGAAGTACAACTTAATACTGATGATTAGAATGAAACTTTGAAATGAAGAGAATTGGACCTAAAGAACTGCGAATAGTTAGTTATACAAATGTATCTAAAAAAGCCAAGAGGGAAAATAAGTCTTGCATGTCAAAAACTTGGAATCACTAGAAATTCAGAGTATAAGACTTCGGTGTAGGAGGTTTCCACTCTATAGTCCAATTCCCTATCAGTAACACTGCACTTGAATTTACCTAAACCAAAATTCATAGACAAAGAAAAAGGAAGTTTGTTGCCCAAATCTAATTACAACAGTGGACTTTACAGTCCAACGAACTATGTGGGAAGATGTAGAAAGTTCATTGAAAGGAAAGTCTCTTGAAAGTAATTCAAAGCAAATCAAAGAAAATTATATACTTTTGACCTTGAAATCTTATTTAAAATTAGAAAGAATAGAACAGGGTGACACACAGTGCTACAAGTTTTTCCTCTATACTAATTTCTGTCTATTTGAATACTTTGATGGTAGCAGTATCTTTGATAAGGTTTAAAAAATACCCAAGAAAGGCACAAAAGAAAGACCAACAATTAGTTTCAGTTTCACTTCTAGTTTGTTGAAAACAAGGTTTAGTCTGAAATATGTTAGCTCCAAACAAGGACATTTGTTAAGCTTGAAGAAGACAAAAATATCGGGACTTTATTTCAGTTTGTTAAATGTAAGGGTTGGCCCAGTCCACTGTATTACTTTGGTGAAACCATTTATATGGAAACCAAAACATTTTATTACAGAGAATTCAGGGGCATTTCACCACACTCTTTGGCCTTTCTCTTTATTCAAACTTTCAGCTAAATAAGCTGTAAACTTTGAACAGTAGGTCTATGTACTATTGCTAAAGTATCCTCTTTATATATGTAAATCTGTGAAAGTAACTTTTTAATGGTTTAGAAAAGATACATGGTTTTGTTCCTAATACATGAAAACTGACAGCTTCTTTTAGAAACTGAAATGCTTCCTTGTTGGTTTTTTTTTTTTTTTTTTTACCTCAAATCTTCTTATTGTACTGGTAACTTTTATAAGCAACTGTGAAAGCAAAAGTCAAAAGTAGTTCAGAGAGGAAAAAGTTCAAAAAGCAAAACAAAGTTGTAAATGAGAACAATTTTTTTTGTTATTGCAGATCTTTCTGCATTAATTTTTTTCATTATTTTGATAAATCTTTGGCAACTTTTGCTTAAAAAAAAAGGCGGGGGGGCAGCTATGCTTTGTGACCCAGCTTTTTATGACATTGTTTTCTGTTTGTCTCACCAGCTACTGGCATTAACACTGTGTTTCTTTCTAAAACTACAACATTAGATTATTATGTCAACTTTACTGTCTTCATAAAGTAAGCCAAGCTGTAAGTGTGTACATTTTGCAAAAAACCAGAAAGTTTAGAACAATCTTTGAAGCTGTTAAATTGTGGGGTGGGGGGTGGGGGGGTTTGTATACGTTTACATTAGGTTTCAAAGTAACATTTTAAATATGAAATTAACAATCAACTGAAGTAGGCTTTAAGTGGTAATGGCGGAAAAATGCTTGTTTTTTTTTTTAAGGATTTGAGCCCTTAACTTATAGAAGGTTTAGCACCCACCGCCCTGCCATTCATAGAAACATAGTGTAACATTATACCACATTGCCACTACTTTTCTTGCGAAAAAAAAGTTTCATGACAAAGATCTGTGGTGAGCCTTTCCAAATGATTTGCTAAACCAAACAGGAAAATCTGAATGGGCTCAAAGGCAACTACATTGTATTAAATCCAGAGGCATACCCGGTTGAGGAAGGATGAATGTTTTCATTACATTAATATTGGGATTTTTTAGCTTGTACAAGAAGGCCTTCAAGTTCATCAAAGACGTAGGTTTTTGTGTTGCCTTTTTGTTTATGGGTTTTGCTTGTTTTTCTTTATAGGCTTTAAGCACAACTGCTTATCAAGAATAGAATTGAACTATTAACAAACTTGGGAAATTTTAAATTGTAATATATACATGAGCAGTGCTTTGCTTTCATTGGCTTATTTGATTTGTCTCAATCGTGTCTCAATAGTGATTGTTTGTTGTTTTTTTTGTTTCAAAGAGATTAATTTTGTAATCATTTATTTAATAGCAAATTCCAGAAACCTTCAACTTACTCAAGATAAAGTCCAGATTTTATTCAAACCTTCCAGGATGTTCTTATTTTTATTGATGAACCTTTTTTTTCTCTCTTACTTTTACATGTGATAATAAAAGACATTCCATACAATTTAATTATAAAATTTATATACAAGCAGTTATCTTACATATCAAATTACTTAATTTTGTTTAGGTAGCATTAGCCTTTTCTAACATGTATTGTTTAAAACTTTTTCTGTTGATAATGCAAGACATTATTTATCGATTTTAAAGACTTCCAGATATGTTTTATTGTATTCAAAACAGAAAACTAGGCATTACTCTTGGGTGATATTTATTTGTTATAAATTTTTAAAATGTGAAAGTTTTAAGGCTATTCTTTTCAATTAAGGAGACCCTAATTGTATAGTTGGTAAGGAAATTGAGTATGAGCATATGACTTGGCTTTGATGACTCTTGCTTCAAGCAGTGGTTAGAGGTGAACTTTAGACCCACTGAGTATGAGCATATGACTCGGCTTTGATGACTCTTGCTTCAAGCAGTGGTTAGAAGAGAACTTTAGACATACTGAGTATGAGACAAGCAGTGGTTAGAGGTGAACTTTACACCCACTCAGTATGAGCATATGACTCGGCTTTGATGACTCTTGCTTCAAGCAGTGGTTAGAGGTGAACTTTAGACCCACTCAGTATGAGCATATGACTCGGCTTTGATGACTCTTGCTTCAAGCAGTGGTTAGAGGTGAACTTTAGACATACTGAGTATGAGACAAGCAGTGGTTAGAGGTGAACTTTACACCCACTCAGTATGAGCATATGACTCGGCTTTGATGACTCTTGCTTCAAGCAGTGGTTAGAGGTGAACTTTAGACATACTGAGTATGAGACAAGCAGTGGTTAGAGGTGAACTTTAGACCCACTGAGTATGAGCATATGACTCGGCTTTGATGACTCTTGCTTCAAGCAGTGGTTAGAGGTGAACTTTAGAACTATCAACAATGGAAACTGCACTTTTATCTTGGCTTGCACCGCTGCACCTCTTAAGTGAAACAAAGGAAATGGTTACTTTATCTAGTACAAACTCAAACCAAAAGAGAAAAGATAGAGAATAGGACTTTTATCATGGATTGATATGAAGCAAAGCTCTGCTTTAGAGATTTTAAGTGAAAACTTTTATTTTTGCCAAAATAATCACTTGTTGCAATTTACATGTCCAATGTTGTATTTTTTTTCTGTCTCTATACTTAAATGGTAATAAAGGCAGCAAATTCTTTTGTCAAAGTTAAAGAACTGGCTGCATGTTTGGTTTCACCATGGAAAAGTTCTGTAGAAGTTCTTGGTCAATATGTTAAACCCAAGTTGAGACATTCCAAACAATCATATTAATTTGAAATAGAAACCTTTTTAGTATCACTGATCTACCCGGGACCAACGAAAATCAGTATCTGCAATGTAAACATATGAGAGATACTGCATTTTGTTTGTCCATGGCAGCAATACTGCTAGCACAAGGAATCTGCATTTTGTAAACACTATATTGGATCTAGTTTTCTCATTCAGTTTTTTCCCATTAAGTTTTAATATTTACCATAAAGGCTTTTCAATAGAACAGTGATTTCAATTATCATTCACAGCCCAAAACTGAGTAGGCCTATATGTATATGTAATTTTGACAATTTAAGATAATATTATATATATGCCTTGTTGGAAAGCTCATTAAAACTATTGAATAGATTCTATTGATTGTAATTCAAGTTATTGCATCTGGAAATTTTGGTACCAGTGAGATTCATTGTAAAGAATATGAAGAAAAGCATACTAAAAATGTCATTTTACCTAGGATTTAAAGAGACCACCAAACTTTCAACTGGTTGAAAATCTCATTTTGTCTGTCATCTTTTCAATTCTATTATGTTTGTACACGTGATAAAACACACCATTAATTTTCAATGTTTATCTTTTTTACTCAACCTGTCTCGTGTTGTGATACTGCTACAGGTATAATACAAATTCTGTTATCATTGTCTCAAAATGAGTACCTGTAAGAAGCTCTGGGGACATTGAACTCTTTAAAGATCATTTATTGTAACACATACATTATCTAAAAAATTATCAACACTTTGAATTGCAAGTTTTTTTTTTGTGATATGATGTATAAAACAGTTGATTTTGAAAATTGATTTTTACATTAAATATTTTAATTACTAAAATTGTATCAAATGATATCTTAAACAGTTGATTTTGTCAAATTTTGTTACATAACTTCAAACTCATACAAATTGTCTATTGTATATATAGGAGCTGCAATTTATTTAAAGTTTCATTGCTATTTTGATGTTCATTTTTCTTTCTTTCAAATTCTGGCCTTTGGTTGTTGTTTTTTTTTTTTATTTGTGTTCTTGTAGCCACCAAAATAGAGTATGTTTTCCTAAATTCAGGGGTTTTTATTTCATGGATAATAAGCTTAGCTTGTGGTTGAACTTTCCATAGGATGTTAAAATGCCAAAAAAATAGACACAAGATTAGGGGGGAGGGGACGTAGTCCATATGCTCTCAATTTGTTGAAGGTGATATCATTTCAAAGTAGCGGAGGAATCTTCAAGTTGTGTTGACATTGTCATTACTGTTGTGTAGAGTGTTTTTGACATTCTAGACCTTCAACACAATTATTCTCTATTCAAGCATTAAAAGGTTGATCATCTCCATTTACGCTTTTTCTTCAAAATAAGGGCATTGCTTTGTGTTTTCAAACTAATATCAAAGGGAATTATTCCTCTTTTTTTTCTATATATTTCAAATCTTTATGGCTTTCCACAAAATTTGGATAATTTCATGCAATTTTAGCATTGGAAAGCTAAGAAAAATACATGCTTTGAAATATCACTTAAGAGTGCACTAAATAACATTATGGTTAGCAATTTGCAACATCTGAAGGGTTTTAAAGGTCATTCAACAACCTGTATGGCAAATTTCTTACCTTCTACTCTTGGTATATCTGGACTCACCACACACATAGTACCAACTCACACCATTAAAATCAGTCAGTATATATACTTAACTCCATTCTGTTTTTAACAGAACCTATTATCTATTCCTAATTGTCATAAACAGTAGTCACATCTTGTAATGGCTTTTATTGATGTCCGGAGGTTATTGTTGTTTCCAACTGGTTTTTTTTCTTTTCGCGGCAAAAACTCATCAATTGTGAAAGAAGTGTTTATTTTTAATTATACCAATCTATAATAAAGTTTTTTTTTTATATTTGTGATTTTTTTATGTTATTTCAGGTTTTTGTTAAAGACTTCACATTTAACTAGCCGTGTACAAACCTTTTAATGAACGTGTGAATCCTGATTATTTCGTAAACTGTACCATGAGATGTATGCACTTTTGTGAAATGTTATGTTTGCATGTGATTAGATGAGTAGCCTTCGTCACAGTTACGTACATGAGGAAGTTTGCGCGACAGTAGACTCAGCTGGTGGCATCAGCATTTTGTTCTTGTTCATCAAAATACCCTCAGCAAAACTGTTGAAGGTGTTCATATACGTTTGATCTTTGTATAGTGTATTGATAGCATTGCTGGTTCCGGCTGGTTGGTGCCGGTTCTTTCACAACAAAAAGTCTCTGCTAACCTGTGCTAAGGAGCCTCATGTTGCAAGTTTCACATTCCCACGTGTAGCTTTGAACAGAGCGTTTTTTCTGAGCTTAAAATCCTATGTAAGCTTCATGATTTAGAAAGGTACTTCAGTGGAATCTGCTTAAGATAAACCCTGTTTAAGATGAACTTTGGGTTAAGATAAACTAGGTTTTTGGCTCCTTTCCTTTTTTTTTTCCTTTGTGATGATACTGCTTAATGTAAACTTTGGATAAAATAAACTTTTTATTTCAGCCCAGAGGGGGTTGTCTTAAGAGGGTTCCACTGGAACAGTTTTGTTTATTGAAATATAAAAAGGATGCACATGAGTTTTCCCATGTGTTATCAAAACTTGTACAATGAGATGAAACTTATATTATATTAGGGCAGGCATCTCTTATTTCTTACAGATATTTCTCTTGTTTGTTGGTCAGTTATGTCATCCAAACCAGTGTATACCTCTTTTGGGCTTACCAATGAATTATATGAGTTACTATTTTATGATAAACACATATATATATATATAAAATTATATGATGCATATTTTGGCATTAGTTTCTGGATGCCGTTACTTATCTTGTTATAATAGTACATGAAACTGTTATGATTATATGACTTAAATAAAATTATAAAGGGCAATACTTTTAAAGCTACAATGATCTTGTTTGTTGGTTTCTTTTTTGTTTACTTTTGTGTCTGTGTAATCTTATGAATAAGCTTGAAAATGAAGGTAACTTACCGGTTTTTCCAAAGAAAAGGAAGACAGAAAAAAAATATAAAATGAAACTTGTCAGTGAAAACATGGAGAGCTGTGCTTAAAATTTCACTTGCTCTGATCAGCGTGGCTCTGTGGTTAGGGCGTCAAACTTGTGATCCGGCCGTCGCAGGTTCGATTCCCACCACAACACATGTTGTAACTGCCTTAGGAAAGCAATTCATACACACTTTCCTCAGTCCACCCACCTGTAAAATGGGTACCTGGCTATAGGCAGTGCTTTAAATTTGTAGAATGATAGTATTTGAGTGCCTAATAGGCAGCCGTGCTGTAATGCTCTGAAATATGAGTTGAGTTTGCTTTGGTGTGTATTGGCCTGCCGGGGGAAATATGTAAAGTCTTGAGACTACCTTCGGCGGTGGAAGACTATAATCCAATTTTTTTTTTTTTGGTCCTCTTTAAGAGCAGCTGCTACGTTATTAGGTGTTACTTATTGTCATATAAGGTGGTTTCTCTACTACATTTCTCTGTCTTGCAATCAGTCCGAGTACTTGGCTGTCACAGTGTCAGGACATTGATATTCAAACAATGCATTTTTGTGAGTTAACTACAGTATAAGTTAGAAAGAAGAATCACTGTGACTGAGGGCATATTTTGTGAAGAATAAGAAATATGCAGATCATGTTGAACTTTTTTATATAGATAAAACTTTTTTTTTTTTTTTTTTTGGGGGGGGGGTTGTAATTTTTGCTTAAATTGAATAGGAAAACGGGGGGAAATCCTGGTAAAACAACTGAAGCTTTGATTAATACAAATTCTTTGGGACACACGACGCTGTCTGGAGTGTGACGTGTTTTGATCTAACTTGCTGCAGGGTTCTTTCATCAACCCTGCCTGGAGATAAACACACAGTGGACTACCCACAACGTATAATGATTTTATGTCACATCTCAAACCATTATAATACAACGCCTGAAAAAAAATCATAGCTACAAGAATTCATCAATTGTTAGTTATTCCAAATTTGTAGAGTTGTCTGTGTAAACCAATAATGTCTAAAGTTGTTTTGCACATACTCTTAACAATTTTGAAATCACCTTCTTCGATAAATCATTAAATGTAACGTTAGTAAATGAGTTTTGCCCTAACAGCTTTCAAATCAGTTCTTATGAAGTTAAAAAGGAAGTCAAACCCCAATGCGTTATCTAGTGCAAAAACACAAAAGTCAAACAAGTGGAAAAACTTTAGTATATTGGTTTTACAATTTCTTCAAATACAAAATGTGATCAAGAAATCAAGAAAAGAATAGCAATCATCTCCAATGTTTAAAGAAGTATTTACAAAAATGGGAACCATATAATTATTCAAATCTGTAATCTGTAATAAGTGTCTTATACAGCGCGCAAATCTACAGAGGAATCCTCCATGCTCTGAGGCGCTTTTGGAAATGATGAAAAAGAAAATGTTCCCAAGAAAAAGTTAAGAAGAAGGAGTTTAGAAGTTGCCTCAAGTACTGAGTTCAAAAACAGCAACATTCAGTTTGGAACAAAAGTTGAAGTCCTCAAGGGATACGTGTGGTCTGTCTTGATGTACGGCAGCGAGTGCTGGACAATAAGCAAAGAAATGGAGTAACGTTTGCTGGCCGTCGAAATGTGTTTTCTCCGAAGAATTTTTAGAATTTTATGGACTGAGAAGAAAACAAACGAAGAAGTCTTGGGCCTGGCCGAGACAGATAGGTCATTGTTGCGACTGAAAAAAAAAAGAGACAAATGAAATTTTTCGGCCATATAAATAGGCACGATGGTCTAGAAAAACTAATGCTGCACGGGAAGGGGAAGGAAGACGCACTCGCGGTCGACAACGACAGACTTTCATGGGTAGTCTGTCTCACTTTCATGGACAGTCTGTCTCGCTTCATCAACATATCTCACAAGAGCCTGTCTACTCTAAGCTTGACATATTCCGACAGACTGAAGACAGAGAGGCTTGGAAATCCCCGATCGTCGATGTCTGCGCCAGACCTGACACCTAGAAGAAGAAGAAGAAGAACTGCCTAGGAATTCATAGACCAAATGCTTCACTAACACATCGTCACGGTTTATTGAAAGCTCATTCTATATATAGGATTTGGGTTAGTTTTAATTTGGCCAGGTCGACTTTCCTTTACAAAGTTCCTGCAGACGGTATTCAAAATCCGGTAGGAAAATAATATCCCGCGCCATACCGTTTTTAACCCTGGGCGCTTCGAGCTAAATGAGAATGCTCTTGACTTGTCAAGCCAAATTCTGTCGGTAGAAGTCCTTGTGTGAATAATTTATTTAATAGATGATTATTGTCCCGAAATGTTTACAAATTGTGACGTTAAGTAAACATAATTACACATTGTTCATTCCATCTTGAAATGTTTGTGTGTGTGGGCGGAGAAAAAGAGGTGGAGTGGGGGGGGGGGTAATAAAACTCTACAGGCAACGGTAGAACAAATGAACCCTAAACAAGTAGATAAATCCATAGAAGTCCATGTCAGGAAAAAGCAGTTAATGTTTTAAGACCAGAACTGATACAACCAGTTCTGGCACATATCAAGCTTTAGTCTTAAGGTCAACCTATAGATGTAGAAAATTTAATGCAGTCCTTAGCGAAATTATATGGAATCTGAAAGAAACAAAATCAAATTTCTTCTCAGCATCAGCAAAAAAATGCGACCTATCAGAAAAATACTAAATAAAAAAAGGAAGAAAATCAAACATAGAACGCAACAGCTCATCGCCATTGTGTGTCATCTGTTTTATGGTCGACTTGCCAAACTTCTCCAAATTGAGCCTGGTTGATGCCTGTTAAAACAAAAATACTAGGCCTACTTCTTACAAATGGAAGAAACAGCGGTTAAATTAATAGACTTTTGTCACAGAGTTATTTTCCTTTAATTGACAATACAAAGAAAATAAGCAAACTTCAGTTGTGTTTATAATACTGTCGAGTGATGTACATGGTTTACTTTGTGTGAGCACGAAGAATGTTGTACATGAACACGAAAATATAAAGCTAGAGTAATAAAAAAATTAACGCAATATTCCATGTTTTAATTTGTTTTAAATTTTTAACTAACACTAACAGCCGATATGTTGTGGGAGAGAGAGAGAGAGAGAGAGAGAGAGAGAGAGANNAGAGAGAGAGAGAGAGAGAGAGAGAGAGAGCGGGTAAGGCAGACAAAAAGCAAAGAATTAGGCTGAGACGTATGGAACTTAGATAGAGCCATTCTTTGTAAGAAAAGAAAACACAGTTATTTAACCTTCATTTTGGCTGTGAAAATGAAACAGCATGCCAGCGTCGTCGAAGGCGCCCGCAAGTAATATTGTGTTGTGAACATTTCACCAGAGCGGGAGAAAAGTGTCAACTCAGGAAATACCTATACCGCCCTGGACAAAAATAAAATTGTCTTTACCATTAGATAATCTAGAAGGATTTGAAACAGTTTAGTGTTTCTGTTGTCTTACCGTAGTTCTTCGAACAGACAAGCATAACCACCTTAAGAGACTTAAGTTAAATGTTACTTTTCCATGTCCCTATGCAGCTTTAGTGTGGTGGTGTGTACTCTCTCTGCTGTTCAGAATGTTGTTGTTGTTCTTGGGGAATATTGCTCGCAGAGCCGGCGCTAACGAAGCATAACGTTAGCAGTGCTAGGTTTGTTTTATCTTGTACTGTGCGGTACTCGAGACTCTCAGGGTTGTCTTGTCAACGCCGATATCCTTCTCCCTCATCCGTTCTATTTTTTTTTCGTCTTGAACCTTCACAATCACAAACATTTAATTACTAACATGTGTTTTCTTGTGACTGGTGAAGAAGCTCGTAGCTTTTTACGCATTGCACAGTTTTCTGACCGAGCGCTTCACTCACGCTGTTCTACACGCCTTAGTAAACAGAGAAAGAGAGAGAGGGAGAGAGAGAGTAAGAGAAAAGGAGAGAGAGAGGGAGAGAGAGAAAAAGAGAGATAGGGAGAGAGAGTAAGAGAAAAAGAGAGAGAGGGAGAGAGAGTAAGAGAAAAAGAGAGAGAGGGAGAGAGAGTAAGAGAAAAAGAGAGAGAGGGAGAGAGAATAAAAGAGAGAGAGAGAGAGAGAGAGAGCGTAGAGTGAGTAGAGCGTTTCGTTTTAATGATGCGCAATATTTTAAGTTCGTGAAAGCACTAAACGCTATCTGGCTTCTTCAAGTGCCGTTTTGTTGTTGTTTTTTTATATAAAAATATTTAAAATTTCACTTGCAGGTTTTAAAGCAGGGTTTAATTACACAGACCAAATGTTACTACTGGGCCATTTCAGTGAAAAGTAAATGCCAAGATCCTTTTCTTATCTTTCGGTGTTCACCGACTTTTCTGTTAATGTTCTAAGGATCAGAATTTTCTTAACGAAAGATGTTAACTGAAGATCAAGTCGCCCTCACGCTTTGTGGATTGATAATCCAGGAAATTTTTGTTTTTAGGTTATTTTTTTTTAATTCAGATGTGAGCAATTCGTTATAAGTCAAAAGTCAAGGCAATGCAACAGAAAAAAATCTAAACTGGACACCAGGATATGATTTTTTTCAACTACTGACAGGATCATGGGAAAGTTAAAATTCTGTGCTTCTCTCATAAGACGACCAGCCAACATGCGCAAGATATTAAAAAATTAGTAATAAAAAAATTGCATTGCCAATTACCGTTCTTATGTAACAACAAATTAGAAAGAACCATTTCCTGCATCAGTGGAATATATTTTGAAAACAAAAAAATTTTTTTTTAATGAGGTTTAAGTGAATTTGTGTCCTGATTTGTTTAATACTTTTGATTACTAAATGTTATTCACAGAATTAATTTAATAATCAATCAAAGTACAAATTCTTGTCTTTGGCTTCAGTGAAAGTTTTGTGAATGCTTGTGTGCAAAATTCTTGTTCCTCTTTCAGAGCTGCTCAAGGTTTTTCACATAATTAAGACAAGTATCTTTTACGTCCAGAAAGAAACAAAACCTTTAAGTTCTATTGTGAAAAAAAAGTTTGTGGATTGTTGTTCAGCAGCATCTTGGTTGGCAATGTTTGATAATAATTGGTTGGCAATATAAGCCACGTATAAAGCTTAGAGTCATACTAGAGTATGGAGTATTTGAAAGTGTTCCAAACTCTGGAACCTTGTTGCAACACTTATAGTGAAAAAAATATCCCAAGTAACATTGTGCTTGAGTTAGGTTGTTTGAATTTTAACGTCTCTTTTCAACTACAAGGCTATATCAGAGACTGCGCTTGCGACAATTGAAAGCGTGCTGCCACACTGTAATGTAAGGCGTGCTTGCATACACCACACCCAGTCACATTATCCTAACACCGGGCCGACCAGACTTAGCACTCCGTCCATAATGCCAGACACTAGGCGGATCAGCTGCTAATACCATATTGAAAGTCCTTGGTTTGACTCGGCCGAGGATCGAACCACGCACCTCTCGATCTCTGAGCGAGTGTCTTACCGCTAGGCCACAGAGCCGGTGCTTGAAAAGGATGGGAAACAAGTAACAGGAAAAGAGGCATCTAACCTCTTTGTACAGCAATATGCAGAAGACAGTGTCACAGAAAGTGACAAGAATAGGAGACAAACACATCATGACATCGTTGAGATTCAAAATAGACGCACAAATAACCAGAGAGAGAAAATAACAACCAATTTGCACTTCTGGGGTTAGAATCTGACTTAAGAGAGCTCAAAATAAAAAAAAAAACACCTTGACTAGACCAAGTGACAAGCGAAATGACTGTACACCTCGGAAGCTTTTGTGATTAGTCAATTTAGCACAACAAGATTGAAGTAATTTTACAAATCAATTGACCAATGAAAACATAAAAAACGCAGATATATTTGAAAACTGTTGGACTAGTTTTCTTTTCCGAATTTCAAATTAAAATGGCAATATTTTTATTACGTTAGGCCTAAAAACATGTATAAACCTTCAGAGACCGTAACAGGCTTAAAATATATATCACTGTGGACGGTAAAACCGCTTCAGTCGTGGAAGGCTTATCGCTAATATTACAGAGGAGGCTAGGCCTATAAAAATAAAAACTTCAATTTTAAGCACCCAATGCACGTTCCACGTTGCAGAGAGTGTCCTAGAACAACCGCCATATTTCTTTCTACTGTGTCTCATAATAAAACTGAAAGCTGCTGCAGGCTCCAGCTGTCATGCTCAGCTCTATGGTAAACGCTACGAAATCAAAGTGAGTGAAGCGTCCTTATCCACTGCGAGCACCAAGCAAACAAAAAAATCATAGAAAACCCTAGATCTACACACACACACATACACACCACTACAACGCTAACTCTGTGGCGTGCGTTGTAAGAAACGGACTCGACAATCTTGAGCCCTCTGCTCTCCTTACATCTCTTACCAGTTACTGTGGTATTCATTGACTGTTCTTCACTTGCTTGGCATCTAAACCAGACACGAAGCAAAACATGGAGCGAATAATCGTTGTAATATTTGCCTGCTTCCTGGTGCCCTGTAACGGTAAGTTAATTCTTTTTCTATTCGAAATAATAGATCTTAAAATTATGAAAGAAAGATGCCTGAAATATACCTAACAAACTGGGTTTTGTTATCGTTGTTAGGAGAAAAAACCCCAAATACATTATGGCTCTATGCGCACTCAGTCATACAGTACAGAATAACATAATAGTTTACAATTGTAAATAAAGAATCAAATTTTCAGCATGTTAGTCAATTAAAAAAGTACATGTACATAATTATAACTGTGTAAAGAATTGAAAACTTATAGTATTTCATGTGATAAGTTTTTAGACGCGTTTTAAACTCATGCTCAGGTGAAATTAACCGCAGACCTTTTAATAATGTATTCAAGAAGAGAGGTGTAAAATGACCAACAGAGTATCAGCGTAGTAATTTAAGTATCAGCCAGACTTCATCAAAGTGTAGGTAAAATGTTTAGGTGTACAATTATACACAATTTGGAAAAAAGTTAGAGTTGCGAGGTGTTGAGGAAGGAGAACGAACGAACGGCTGAGGCCCTAGCTCCGTTATAGTAGATTCCACCTGCGAACCCTACGAGGCTCTGTCCATCCACTGCAGGATGTAATCCTCCTCATCACGTCTCCATTCGTCTCGCAGCCTGCCGCCTCTTCCCCATGTGATGCCTTTCATCTGTACTAGATCTATGTCGTCCCGCCACCCTTTCTTTGCCTTCCTCGTGATCTTTTTCCGTTTCTTGGCTGCCAGTCGGTTATTCATTTGGTCCATCTGGTGTCTTCAACTGGTTGGTTTTTAGCAAATGTTACCGCATTTTTAACTCTTGTCTTGTCCCTTATGTCTCGGTATGGGGTATTATATTTCAATGTTATTCCCAACATCTTTCTCTTCATTGCTCTGTGCGCCGTTCTCAATCTCAGTGCATTTGCTGTCTGGCATCCGTAAGTCATTGTTGGGGGTGTGCATTGATCGAAGACCTGTCTTTTAGGGATCAGGGCATCTTATCATCTAAACACACCTCTCTATTCTTCCCAAAAAAGCTCCTTCCGGCTCTTATCCTACAAGTAACTTCTTCTTTAGTAGTGTCTTTCAGGTGTGCAGTTTGTCCTAGGTATTTATAGTCTGTCATCTGCTCTATTTCTTCGTTTTCAATATGGATTTCTTTATTGTTGCTATAATTTGTCTTTATACTTTGCCTTTCCTTTAAGCAGTTTCAGTCCGAGTCATAGTAGATACGGTACTCAGGTCAAATAGATAGCTAATCTGACCTCCTTAAGACGTCCCAGTCATTCGGTGTTGGGTCTCCATCTTTCAATCTAGCACTACCGTCTTTCCAATCTTATCAATAAACCGGGTCTTTTCACATAGACGAAGGGCACGGGGGAAGATTGATAACACTTTCCCAAATGAGGAAATGCAAAACTATGATTAATGAGATAACAATGAGACTCTAGACGATATTTTATAAAAAGTCAAGTACACGGAACTAAAGAGAAAACGCTCACGCATTTTCGCTGTATTTCGACGGTCTTAGATCAGAGATCAAAGAGACCATTGTGTGATGATAACTCAACAAACATAAGAAAAAACAAGTAATATTTGATATTTAACTGTTCATTGTGTTGCTTCTGACTGTCTTTGTACTTTAGCAAAGTCTGAATGTGTTTCCGATAGAGTTTTTTTTTTATTTTTCTGCTAAATTGTTAACAATGGATACAAAAACATGTCTATTTTTCCACAGGCCTTGAATTGGCCATGGACCGAGGAGGAAACCAAACAGTAGGTAGAATAAGAAAACCTTGTGGTGTACTGAGCTGTACTGAAGACGTCAGCGTCTCGGTCTCCTACACATCAGATGAAGATCTGGACCACTCTAATGTTGTACTGAACTGAATCACAGGCATGTCTGTATTTAAAAGAGTATCAACTACCCCAGGCAACGCTACAGGAAAACGGCAGGTCCGTATCGCTTCTGTTACTTCTACATCTGCCCGCAAGAGTCGCGTGGCTAACGGTAGGAAGGTGGACGGTCTCCTGGAGCCAGGGCGCGCAGCTGTTTTCTTCTTTTAAAATCAATTCAAACTCTTCGTTGTTAAAAAATCACCTTTGTTTACCGGTAATACTTTAGCTAAAATATTATTTATAGTGCCTAGTTTCTTTTTAAAAATCGTTGTAAATGCATGTATCTCAGCGTTTATATTTAATCTAGTAACAGCAACAGAAGCAGCACCACAACCAGCAGACGCTCCTCCTAAAACAACAGACAGAGCAGGAACTTAAGTAACCGTACACAGTTTAATAGATAAACACTTCCAACACCAGATACACAACTAACAGTATTTAATGCATAGTTAGAGTAATCTAGATGACTGTTTTAATAAGAATGATAACGTAAATAAAACGATGTTTATGAATGTCTACAATGAATTAATTTGTTGGCATTGGTGTGTCTTAGGTATCCGTATGTACGGGTGTGCTTGGAACGTAAGTATTTAGAATGATGCAAAAAAGTAAAGACAAAACGGCTGATGAAACATATACATCATTCTGTGTCCTTGTTTTTGGGTACACGCAACAATCAAGATATATGCAACGGCACGGTTAAAACCAAATTGCATAAATCTTTTGCATCAATATTATACCATTTTGATGTTTTTTTAATAAGCTTAAATGTACATTAAGAAAAATTTACAGAGACTCTTATAAAATGATACAGTTGGATACAACGTGAGAGACAAGGGAAGTTGTCCAGAGCTTTAATGCCTGTAAAATTTAAGAAATTAATCAGGAAAAAAAAACGTCGCAAGTTTTAGATCTTATGTGCCTACAAGAGGCGCTGGTAAGTGAATCCAATAACACCATGATAAAAAGACAAAATTATACTATCATAGAATTTCGCGCAGTAACTTTAAATGATAGAGAAGTTTAGTTTTTTTTTTCATTTTTTCCCGATGCTATTCAAAGCAAACGCCGCAAATTAATCATATTTAATGACAGGCCTGTGTCATGGGCTCATTGAGAGAGAGAGACGGGGGG
>BMAT01002748.1:86417-107621 GCA_019649035.1 Elysia marginata | reverse complement strand
ATGTTTACAAGTAGAGAGAATCTATTTTAAATCAGCAATTTTATCCAAAAGGACTGGTTTTTTATATGAGTTATAATGTACTTTTGTAAGGCTTATGTTTACAAGTAGAGAGAATCTATTTTAAATCAGCAAATTTATCCAAAAGGACAGGCATTTTATATGAGTTATAATGTATTTTTGTAAGACTTGTGTAGCCCATATCAAACAGTTTTTCAGTTTTAAAAAATATTTATTATGGGTGTGGTAATGGTTGAAAATAGAGGAAAGCTTTTAAAATTCTTCTTCATCAATCCATTTGAATGGCTTGTTATATAAACAGTTTTAACTTGATTTGGATTTTCTTACATAGTTTTCTATTTTTCTATGTACATATTGCAAAACCCTTTTTTTTCATGAAATTTGTGCTGCAACCAGTCCAATAAATCAGATGCCACAGTTTATGAATTCAGAAGCCTTCATCTTTTGAACAAACAAGTTTGTGGACTTGAATTGCTAGGTTTATCATTATTTAATGGTCCAATGAATATTTCAAGAAAATCCTCTGTGTCTAATTTGTTACCCTTGTAAATTTAATATAAAAGTCAATTTAATCCAATTGTTCTCAGGGAGTATTGAATATTTCTATGTAGCAAGGGAAAGAGCACAAAGTTTTAAACATTTTTTAAAATTTATATTTCATACCTGTGACTCAGTGGGGCTGGTAACAACACAATTAAAATTTGTTGATTAAAAAAAGTTTCAGATGCCAGTGAGATATTGTGAATTTTTTTTTTAGCACAAAATTTCAAAATGACAAACTACATAAAACAATAATAAAGGCTATCAATGACAACAGATTTTAAGTGGTAGAAGTTATGCGTTTCACAGCATTTATTTTCAACAACTTTCATTATATATCCCAACATTATACACATATTCACCAGGTTAGTCTGAAATCATTATTGAAGATAGAATTGGATGTGTCCTTTCTTTACTTTTCTTAAGCGCTGTCTCTCATTTCAAACATAGTTTCCCAAAGAATACAAAAAAAAAATAAAAAGAATAAGAACTACGATATGTTTGAAATTTTTCCATCATACAATACTTCATAGCAGCCTTTAACTGATGAAGTGAAACGATTACTTAATTAAGTAAGCATTATGATTCAAGTCATATTTCATTGCAAAAACAAATTAGCATCATATTGATAAAATTTAACAATTCATGTACTGTAGACTACTTGATAAACCATATCCAAGAATAAACATAACATGATCCGCAATTGAATTTAAATCTACATTTTGCTCACTGTGGATGACCCAGACAATATAACATTAACAATAAAATTCATCAATAATGAGCAAGTACAGTCATTTGTACATGTATTAATATCACAAAAAGGCAAGGTTTGCACAATACTCTGCACTGGTATGGTCATCTTCAAAATACTTTTTTTTTTGGTATGGAGCAACATTCAAATTTGTTCAAAATCTCTGTTTTTTAATGATAGAAATAAGTTTTTACAGTCATGCAAAAAAAAAATTGCCGCCAGTGATCAAAATGTTGAACTTTGTTCCCAAAACCATACTGCAGTGTGAGACTAAACTTGTTTATCTGGAGGCCATAAATTTTTTTAAAAAAGTGATAAACCCCAATGAAATTATACATTAAGTGACAAAGAGGGCTGTTTATAGGGTCATCTGAATACAAAAAGATGCCTTATAAATATGGCAGTTAACGGTGACCTTTTACAATTATCATTGGATGAAATGAGCAATCATGTGCAATTCGCATTCAAAAGGAAGTTGTTTACAACTGCAAGGCATACGTAGGGTGAAAACCTCATAATTCAAATCTCTTGGGAAAGAACAAAAACTTTGAATTAAAAGGATTCAAATCATAGGTTTATATAGTTAGTCATTTTTTTTTTGCTCTATTATTGATTATTAACACCTTCTTTTCCTTGCAGACATGCAAAAAGAAAATGACTGTGGGTTGTGGGGTGGCAATTCTGGGCAGTAATAATTCATTAGATATGCCTGTGATTGTTTGTAAGAGTGATCTGTTGGAGATCAATAGGAAAACCTTTTGTAGATGGCAAAACAAACTTTAAATTTAGAGGATTGAACTTCATTAACTTTGAATTATAAGATCAAATCTAACAAAGCCAAAGAGGAAATAAAAACATGACACTTAGAAAACTATGAATTACGAGAATTTTGAATAGTTGGACTTTGATTTTGGAGGTTTCCACTGTAGTAGATGGTTTCAGAGTGTTTTATCTTGTTTCATTTTCATTCCTTTTGAATTATGCAAAAAAATTTTGAATTTCAGAGAGTTAATTCACACCCAAATGATAATCAGCGAGTTTTTCTCAAGAACTTAATATCACCTCTGGATAAAAAACAGGATTAAAACTTAGTACACCATGATCGAACACAAAATGACTGGCTGACTGATTATGGCTGCTTCAGCTGGGCTCTGACATGGATCTTCCAGACATCTTTGATCCATGATACAATGTACATTTGACCAGCTCCCCCTCATTCCCCACTCCTCATATTTCTTTAAAACATTTATGAAATTGCTTTTTCTCTTCCCTTTCGTTCTTGGCCTTTGCTAAGGTGCCACGAGGATAAGTTTTTAACACCCATAGATTCAACAGCAAACCGTGGTGAGTGTCCCTAAATCTAAAATAAAATCAGGCCTGTATTATAATGTCTATTGGTGAAACTAAATCTTATGGCTATTTAGCAAACCCTTGATGTACTTAAACATCACCACAGCTGAAAATACAATATAGCTAGTCTTGTGTAAGGCCAAGGCAGAGTTAATTTCTTTTTAAGCACAAGGTTGGTCTCAATGTACAATGTATTTAAATCTAACCTCCAAAATTTGACATCATAAAATGTGTCCTGGTACTAGTGGTAGATTGACCAGCAAACACTGCAAAACTTAGAACATCTTTTAGAAGCTTGAAGGGCACCTGATACGTTCAAACAAAACCAATGCAATAATGTCCAAAGAGCAAATGGTTAGGTTATCTTAATGATGTATTTAAATCGCACACCAAAATTTGTCATTCAATTTGGATTCGTGACAAACATTGATCTAGATCTATGCCTTCAGCCAACTGACACAAGATTTTATGCTAGTGCAGGTATACTAAATAAATTAAGTTGCAGTCAAAGTTATAATGCTGTCTTGGCTTACTAGCAATGATGGGGTATGTAAGAGGTAGGCAGTAGGGGGAGAATTACTTGTTTTGATGACACTTTGCATATGGGTTTTAAAAATTGTCCACATTTAAATGCATTTAATCAACAAAAGCCTTTTTGCTAATTTTGTAACACACCCATTATGAAATGTAATAAGTTTTTAGCTCTGATAAGTATTTGCAGAACCACAGCATTGGAATTATTATACTCCCGGTGGCGGTGTCATTTTGGGGAATTTCTGTTGTCAAGTCGCCTCTTTCAAATTGATTATATATCATGCAAATATGAGATGCGTCCTGGTGCAAAAAAAAATTATTTTTTAATTTTATTTATTTACTTTATTATACACTATTAATCCCCTCCAAGAAGTTTGGCTTTGTTACTCAGCATAACTGTGACGCCACTGATACCCCAGCAGACCAGACCATTTGAGGGCCACTTTAAACCCATATGGAAAGTGTTGCAGGTGCATATCAATTATCACAAATTCAAGAATTGCCTATAGCAAGGGTACCCATTTTACAGGTGGGTGGAGTGAGGAAAGTTAGAGTAAATTGCTTTCCCAGGGCAATTGCAACATAACATGGTTGGGAATCGAACCCGCAACCTCCGAATTGAGTCCCGACACTCTAACAACACTGACACGCTGTCCCAAACTCATCACCAAACATTAAGTTTTGGATTTAATTTTGCACTTGCCTAATCATCTCACATCCACAAACATTCGCTAAACTGTAAACAGATTTGAGTTTGCCTGGTAACCTTAAAGGAAAAAAAAACCTGAGCAAAAACTAAAAAACAGTAATTTAGCTCACATCTTAAATTTCCAAACAATAAAATACTTGAAAACCAATCACTTATAAATTGTGTGATGATGAAAGTCCATTAAACCAATGCAAAAAAGTGCAATGAAAATAGAGGGTGTGTTTACATAAATTTGCCTTTTAAAGAATCATTAAGTTTTTTCACCACTTGTCACCAATATATACAAATTCAAGCCATATTCATTATTACTTCTAATAATGGCTCATTGGAAGTCACACAAGAGAATGCTTAGCACTCACATTTAGGACCGAATACGTCACAAGGTAAATAAATTGTCTTTAAAATCATACAGATTTGTACATAATCATGAAGTTCCCATGAATTTAAGAATAATGTTATCAACTAGATGCTACATAATAAAACAAAACCCCAATAAACAAAATCAAAATTATCATAGAAACTTTGTTTATGAGCGAATGTGAACTTTTTCCCTTTTTTTTTTGCATGTTAATGCATTTTTTTAAAACAGGTACAGAGCTTTCACCATCTTAAAGCCCCACTGTTAAATATATGTTAATATTTTGTTTTGTGTATACTATTCTTTCACCTTGAAATTGCAAAGAATTTTGCACTATATTTGTTTTTTTTCCTAACAAAGAAGTGATAAATATTGAAAACTGTTGAGGCAGCTTATAGAATTTGAATGCATGGTTAAATTACCTTACCTCAGACCACAAAATAATATTAACGATATTATTTGAAATATATTTATATGATCTTTATGGTATTTAATTTTAAGACATCATTTGTGTTGATAATTTATGGCAGTAAACAAGAATAATTTAAAAACGCACATGAATAATCGATGAGTCGACAACCTGTAATTTTAATAAGAAGAAAAAATGAGTGATGTCATGGAATGCTACGCCGCAGCATATCTCAAACCCAAACTTGTTAAACTTTAAGGCATATCTTGAAATTCAAGATACATAAAAAACAACAAACAATTCCAATCAGGCCTGATTCCTTTGTAATTATATAAATTATCTCAAATTTAGCAAAAGATTCTTATGGAAAGAAATCACGGCCATAAAAAAAATGTCGCTTTTCATTTTCACTATTCTAAAGCTATCATGAATCAGTACTACTTATTAGTAAAATAGTTTTAGAAACAGGCACATTCTTTGAATTCTCTAAAACCAAACTGAATGGTCACCATAAACCAATAGTATAGAAGCAAAACTATGTGGGTATAATTGAGAGCACTTTAATACCTCGATTCCCATCTTACACACATATTTTCATGTTGAAACCAATATAATGACAAATAATGTGCATTGTGTTTAGGAAGAAAGTCTGACATAGATTAAGCGCCTCTTTCAGTTTAATTAAACATAGGCTGCATTAGGTTCTAATAACATTATATTTATATAAATTCAAGACATCATTTTGCATTATAGTTTCCTCTTATACAATAGCATTGAATGAATAAAGACATGGATAAGTTTTTTTTTATTCATATTAAAACAAAGGATCACAGAGTAAAATAATCGCAAAAACAAAGAAATTAACAATCGAGAGGTTTTTGCAGCATTAAAAAATATTTGTGCACTTAATATTGTCTATGTGCTTGATAAACGGCAATTTAAAAATAGTCGTATATACATGAAGACTAAGGATATTTTTTAAAAGATTTTTAAATCTTGAGGAAATTCTACAAAAGCAGCTCTTGCCAACAACTGAGAAGCCCGGATTAACGTCTATTATATTTCCCAAAGGACCAGAGTCTTCACCTAGATCTAACGTTTTAGACAGTCTCACCTATATCTAACTTCCTATATATACTTTTAGTTGGAGGACTTGAAAGGAAAAAACTAGATAAGATTTTAATACAAGTATACTTGTTCTGGTTCTTTATGTATACTTGTTGCTGGTCCTTTATGTTTGAGAATCTCATTCAAGTATACGCTCTCTGGTCCCCTATGTGTTAAGCCATTGTTAATTGCATTTCTCCAAGCAGTAACAACACTTGGTTGCTTCTAAGAGAAAATAAAAATTCACTGAAACTAATATGATACCCCTTTCAACTTTTATTTTCTTTAAAACTCTAGGGCCCACAAAATTCATTTTGGATAAAACATTTTTTTGTTTAGCTACAGTGCGAGTGTGACATTTAAATTTTTTTTAAAATGGGATATCAGAAAATATTTAGATGACCCAGTATTGGTTTAAATGGGTTGTAAAAGTCATTTGTGCCCTACATCTAATTCATAAAATGTTTACAAAATTGGCTTGTCAACCTTGACACATACAGTTTACTATTGCCCCCTTAAAAGCATCATGGAAGCCCAACTGATTTGTGGGGCAGAAAAAAAAAACATACAGTGGAAACCCCATCACTCAAATGAAGGAAAATTTTTCAATCAAGCGGATTCAAATTATACTAAAGGAGTAAAAGACTCTGAGTCAGATATTAAGTATGCCACTTTTCTGTTCTATTATTTATAATAGCAAGTCTCTCTCACCTTCCCCTTGTATATATATACAAAAGATAAAATTGACTTCATAATGGGTTATACACACTTCTGTGTGGGTTCTGTGAGGGCAACTTTGTGCCGTGACAGTTGATCACAAGTGTTTTATGTTTTAGATAAGAGAAGTGAAACTACCAGTGCTAAGGATCTGAGGGTAACTAAAACTTTCCTCATGTCACATAAACTACCTATTAATATAATTGAACTTTCTTAATTTGAATTATCAGATAAAAAAAAATATATGTGATAATGATTAAGTTATATATTACTTAACACAACCAAAGAGGAAATAAAAACCTAACACCTAGCAATCTTCAAGTTTTGAATTATCATGCTTTGGTTTTGGAGGTTTCCACTGCATGTCTGGCATTCCCACAAAATGAGCGTACTTGTGCAGTTTTGAAATATGCTAAAAGTTCTTTAGACAAGAAACATAAACTATTTTAATATCTTGTTTATGATCTGTATAGAGATTGATGATCAGTGAGACCCTTTGTAAAAATGATGAAGAACAACGTACTTGACGATTTCAAATTACAAAGGGTTAAATGAATCACCAACTAGTCCTCTAGTTGATCAGCTCGATATTAGCTGCCATCTAACTAGTTTATGGTTATATAATACATTTAACATCATAAACTTGCAGTATAAACCAAGAGCAATTTTGGTAAACTTTTGATCATTTGATAGAAAATGTCAAAACTTCTCAACTTGAATATATATCACCCAGCACAAAGTCAACTCAATTTGTGGAAGCGCTTGATAAAGTAATGTACCATACCTCACACTGACAAGGCATCAAATGCTACGCAGGTAAACCTTTTTATAGTTACTAAGTATACTCATGGATGGAAATTTTGTACAGCCCCGAAGACATTTTAAAATTATATCTTAACTAAATATGTACAGCCAAAACAATTTGTGTCTTAAATATTGCGTAAGCTAACTCTTTTTAAACAGTTTACATAAAATTAAAAAACCGCAGTGCACAGTTGATCTCAAGTCAAAGCATAAACTATGATAAAGAATCAATTCTCCCCAAAAAAAATTTTAAAATTTAAAACCCTCCCAACATAACTTTCCCTAAGAGCAAGTTCTTTATAAACAGGATGTGCAAATTTTTGTGCAGGTTTTGAAAGCTACGCACTGAACCTTTTTGTACACATAGAAGTTTTGAAGGGCCCCAAGATATTTTAAGATTATATTTTTCTGACAAAAGAAAACCTGTTTCAGAGTCAGACACATGCTTTACACAAAATATCAAATAGTATCACAAACATGGCAGCATTTGCATACCAAAAACATAGGCTTACACAAGACATCCTTAAAGGCATCATGCTTAGCTAGGAATAGGAGCAAACAAAAGAACAATAGTGAAAGACATACCACATTCCTTTGATAAGAAATGTTGAATAGGGTGGGAAACCTTCATATCTTAGTTTGATTCCAGATCCGATCCATTTCATTCACAAGTAAATGAGCATTGGTGCAAAACCAAAATTGTTTAAACTTAAGAAAACTGGTCACTTGCAACTTTTTATAACTGAGTTTGCAGGGGCTAAGAACCGATTCAAATTGACGCATGATTTTTGCCTCACTGCCCCCTCCCTCTATCTCTCTTTGCTCATAGGCCAATCCCATTAAAATCCCAATGCCTTTTGGTACGTGTCCAACCCTATGTTAATCGCACAAACCCATGCAAACTTGGCACTAACAGTGGTACCCACGAGTAGGCCAACTGGGCCTTGATACATAGTTGTCAAAAGTTTAGTGAGAGACCCTCCACTTAAAGAACAATCTTTCTTCTTTCAACTTGGTGAATATCTCCTGGCCTGGACTAATCTTGTTTGCGTGATCATAAGGTTATGATTTGTGTGTACTTTTAGATCTATAAAACCTGTTTTCAGATTTTATACAAAAAAAAAGAGGGTGAAAAATTTTGTTATTGACCATGTTTAGGGCTTCCTTGATGGCTTCTATTTCTGCCTTATAGTTGGTGCACCTCATTCCGCAGACGAAAGATCTTTCTAGTGTAGTTCCATCTGGCAGAGTAGCATAAACTCCACCACCTCCATTTCTCACAGCTCGGTTTAGCATAAGATAAAGGACTTTGCATTTATGGGTTTGTTTCAGCAAATTTTCAGGTTTAGCCACTTAGGGGTTTTTAAAAAGAGATTCTATTATTTTAGTAATAGTTGAAATCCCTTGATGAGAATCCATTAAGGCCATACTTCAGTGACAGGCCTATGTTGACAGAGCAAAGCTTTCCAACATTGTGAAATAGAGAGTGAATACTTCAAGGAATGGGCTTTCACGGACACAGTAAATTTATTGAGGAGTGACTTGCTGAAACAGAGAATATGACATCAAGTGTACAATAGAAAGATGCAGGGAAGAGGTCATAAGTTTCAATTTTTTAAAATCTTTCTTTCCTAAGAGTAAGAACAAATAAGATTTCAAGGACTGATTCAGTGATTGCCCTACCGCAAAGAAGTCCCCTGATTGCAAGCCTTATTTATAAGTTCAAAATTATGGGCCAATGGGCTTACAGTTTTTTTAGAACAATAGAATAACAAATGAATATGAGTTAAATTAACACAGAGATTTGCAGGTAAGGAGAGGAAAAGATTGAGATTACCGATGAAAGAGGAATATGGAGAGATGGCAAATATAAAAGAATGGTAAAGAAAGAAAGTAACACAAATAAAAAGGCGGCATGAGAGAAAATGAGGTACTGGTAATGAATGAATGATAGATAACAAAGGCAAGTGAGTGAAGAACTGAGGAGAGACAGGCAGACAGAGTAGAGGAGATGCTGCATGACAGAAATGATTTTTTTTTTTATATCCACTTAGAATTACATTGCTAAGTAGCTGCCAGGTAATTGATTAAATGCCAGTGAGCTGCTATTGATCGCCAATAGATGGTGCTTTCGGTGTATCCACTGATATTTAAGTATCAATATATTAATTTATTTGATTAGCGCCACTGCTGTTTATGTAGGAGTTACCATTAGTAGAAACTACAAAGACTATTCATGCAGTCTTAATCTTAATCAACAGGCACTAAGGATGGCCTAGTGGTAATTTCCAATCATTTACTGACCTCCAAAAGACTTGTTCCCACAAAAGAGAGTTAAAAAACTTAAAATGACTGACAAGAGCTTCAACAAGCAATACTTTAAAATAAAAAAACATTAACTTGCAAAACAATAAAAATCATCTTGTAACAAAGCTAATGGTAGTCTTTGTATCCATTATTACTAATTGCCAGGACAGTACGGTATCAAGACTTGAAAAAGAAAAAATATATGAGGAAAAGAATAGGCACTATTATGCCAACAATCAAAGAATAGACCATGATGGACCACCAGCTTATACCGCAGTCCGCACCGTTATGCTTGTTTGATCCTCCAGGGCGAGACGACTCCAAAGGGTGAAAGCTTTTGTTGGTGAGAACAGAGATCACCTCGCTCAGGGACTCTCGCTCCTTCCTAGAGTCTTGCTTTATTTTAGCCAAGTCTGAATCCATTTTCTGAAGGAACTTTTCTGCCTCTCTGCCCTGGGAGGACATGTTGTCACGTATGCTCAATGTCCGCATCACCTTCAATTGTGTCTCTGGGTCACTTAGGTCAGGGTGGGAATCGCTGTCTTCAAAGTAGCTTCCGTACAAGTCCTCATCTGAGGTGGGAGAAAAAGCCTCTGCACCTCGTAAATGACCCGATGAGCTGATCTTAATAGTAGAGGCATGCTTGGCCACTTCCTCTGACAAAACCCCATGCTTCCTCATGGGCACCTTTAAGACTTTTAGTCCAAAAAATTCTTGGTCTTGTATTAAGTTGTTGAGCCTCTTAAGTTCAGATACCTGAAAATACAATTGGTTAAAGTTTTAGATCAAATAATAAACCATATCATGAGACAGGAAAAACTAGAAAACGTGATAATAACGGGAATGATGACGGGTAGACGCTGTAGAGGTAGACAGAGAGAGAGGCTGACTGATGGCATGGCAAAGTGGCTTGGTGTGGGCAATGTGGTAGCGATGCTGCAGAAGACAAAGATGCGCCAGGAGTGGAAAGGTGCTGCAGAGCTGAGAAGTGCATTAATAAATAAACCTAGTCCTTTGAGTATAATTTGAAATTGAATCCCGTTAATTTAACTTTTTCTTATTCCCATGAGGTTTGAATTCCACTAAAGTACAAATAATTTTTATGAAGTTTTTAAATGTTAAACTCAAAACTGTAAAAGCAAAATAAACATGATTACCGCAAATACAACCCCCAAATTCAAAATATTTTGAGTCTCTTTCAGGGTAAACTTGACTTACATGTGGATTTATTGTCGGCAGTAAAGTAGAAGTTAATTGTTTTAAAGTGGTTCAATTAACTTCAGTTGTGTCACATTCCATGAGGAAAAAACTATGGCAGTGTATTGTGCATTTCAAAAGCCTATTTTGTCACTTTTTGTGGTATTTTTTTTTAACTGAGAGGTAGCAAAATGAACTGCAATATGCTTTAATGTATTTAAGTTGGCCATTCTTTACGTGGCTGAGGGATAGATTTTGTACCTATGTTAAACTTAACTACTTACTGGACATGCATACTTGAGAGCAATTGCCTGAAGTGTTTCACCTTCACCAATTTCTCTCTCAAAGTAAGTGGGCTGTTCATCCTCAAAACTTGCTTCCTGGGCAAATGCAGATGCCCCCCTGTGTCGTGACATGGACATTGTTGGCATCTCAAACTCAACATTTTCATCATCCTCAGCCAAGTTTGAGTCCCCAAAAACATAAACTCTTGCTGCTTTTACATTTTGAACTTGAGCTCCATTGTAGAGTTCATGTCCATCTCCTTTTTTCTTCCCTGTCCGATGTTTCTTTCCTTTACTGCTTGGGACAAGAGGAGCAGATATCCCTCGAAGATAGCCAGATGCC
The DNA here is from genome assembly GCA_019649035.1 of Elysia marginata. Lineage (NCBI taxonomy): Eukaryota > Metazoa > Mollusca > Gastropoda > Plakobranchidae > Elysia > Elysia marginata. Next base: position 96,193 of record BMAT01002748.1, on the reverse strand, counting down.
ATTAGTACAGAGGTTGGAGCTATCACTAAATTAATAGTCACAATCAGGTTTTTATACAAATACCAACAAAAATTCAAATACCAGTTCTATCCATGATCATTCAGATTTCTTGATCCAAATCTTTTACATTCTGCAATATTCTGCATTCTTGATCAAGTGGAACATCTGGAGCAAGTAAAAACGAAAAAAAATGAATACATTTAATTGTTGCATATATATTATATATGTTGGAAACGTCCATGCACAATCAAAGCCTATAATCCAAAATTGTCATCATTTGAAGTTTTGTATACGTTTGAGGTTTTTTTTTTTTTGGCTTTGCTAGGTTTGAACTCATTATTTCAAGACAACGAAGTCCAGGTCTTCATTGCACTTCCAAAGAAGCCAGGAGCCACAGAATGCAAACTCCATTGTACGATAAGTTTAATGAGCCACGTGACAAAAATTCTTCTGAGAGTTGTCATGATGAGGATTAGAAGTAAAATCAAACCAGAGATAGCGGATGAACAGTATGGTTTTGTAGAAGGAAAGGGAATAACAAACGTAATATATACATTGCGCACGTTGATACAGAAAGCAATAGAAGTGCAAAAAGATGTTTACCTTTGCTTTATAGACTACACAAAGGCATTTGACAGGGTGAGACATGATGAAATTATGAAAGATTTAACACAGATAAAGATAGATGGAAAAGACCTCAGAGTTATCAGAAATATATATTGGGAACAAACGGCAGCAATGCGAGTTGAAGGAGAAACCAGCGCATACCAGAATTTAAAAAGAGGAGTCCGGCAAGGTTGCGTCCTTTCTCCTGACCTGTTCTCACTTTACAGCCAGCTCATCATGCGAAATATAGAAGGACTGAGAGGGATTCACATAGGCTGACCTGTTCTCACTCTACAGCGAGCTCATCATGCCAAATATAGGACTGAGAGGGATTCAGATAGGAGGTCACATCATTAACAACTTGAGATATGCCGATGACATTGTCCTCATTGCAGAAAACGCAAAAGACTTAAAACGTCTCCTTGATATTGTCAGAGAAGAAAGTCAAAAGAGAGGGCTTCAATTAAACAGCAAAAAGACCATAATCATGGTAGTCAGCTGGAAAGAAACACCCCCGAACATCAACATCTATATAAATGACACCAAACTCCAACAAGGAGACCAGTTTAAATATTTAGGAGCCCTTATTTCGAGCGATGGCAGAGACACCTCAGAAATCTCATCAAGAATAGCCCAATCCAAAACCGTGTTTAAACAAATGAAAAACATCTTGACAAACCTACACATGTCAAATGAAACAAGAAAAAAAGTGCTAGAATGCTACATCAAACCCATATTGATGTACGGATGTGAGACCTGGATATCAAAACAAACGCAAGGCAGGTTAGAGGCGACGGAAATGTGGTTCCTACGAAGAATGATGAGAATACCATGAATTGCGAAAAAACCAAACGATACAGTTTTAAATGAAACAAAGACTAAGAGAGCACTAATAAATAAAATAAGAAAACGACAAGCTACCGTTTTCGGCCATATCATGAGAAGAGAAAGACAGGAACACCTTGTGACGACTGGAAGTGGAATGTTTAGGGAGGCGTGGTAGAGGAAGACTATGTGAGAAAACGACCGACGGGCTGGCGTCTTGGCTTAGAGTGGGCTCTACGGTAGAAATGATCAAAACGACAAGAGAGCGTGATGTGTGGAGGGGCATGATCGCCAACGCCATGCGGCACGGCACTGGATGATGATGATGATGATGAATTCATGGCCATCCTAGAACTCACACAGGCATGCCTTTTGCCCATTGAGAGCCATCACTGTATCCCTTCCTTTCAAACCGGATCCTTTCATTTCATGCAATAAGCATTTAATAAAATTACTGAAATGTTACACTTTGGGGGTTCTTCTTTGAGACTAATAACTATCACTTCTGCCTTCTTAACGTTCAGCTCTAGCCCTTTCTTTCTGCTTTCTTCCTAAACACATTTATTAAAAGCTTTTGTTATATATGTAGTTTTTTTGTTTTGCATTCTGCTACATGTATTTACACAGTGTTATTGGCATACCTTAAGTTATTTACTTCTGTCCACCAAGCTTAATTCCCACAAGATTTTCTAGGTTTTGCATTATTGCATAGTACTAGTGTTAAGAAAAGATCAGGAGAGAGAACACAGCCTTGACACGACAAATAGGACGTACAGCTTATACAGTAGTATCCAGTTAAATGCACGCTACGGTTAAACTAACGCCAAATTGCTATGACCAATTTAATTCTATATAATCAGTATACCCTAAACGCACGTTATATCGGCTAAACGCACACTATGAAATCGGGAAAAATTACCATTTAAGTGGACCAGGCAACCACTGGGATGTGAGCGATAGTGAGCTAACTTGTTTCGAGGAAATGGCCAGCATCACTCCACAGAAATTCGCATCTTCTTTGTTAAAATGCAGGCCTATACCCACGCATGTTGTGTGAAGGGTAAGACATGGGGGCAGGAGTGTGAAGAGAGAGGGTGAAAGGTGGACAAAGACCTGTAGGGCGTGGATGAACAAATCAGATGATGCAAATTGCCAACACCTCGCTCGCCCATACTATAATCTACTAAGTGACAGTGACAGGTGGACTGCAGGCTAGCCCTTGGCTGTGTAGCATTGTGTGATTGGCTTTCGTCTCGTCCCGATCACGCCTCCCCCCCTCCCCTCCTTTGTTTCCCCCTTTTGTTTGCTAGATGTAAGCCTTTCTTTCATTTCACTTAGATCTATACAGCATGCAAAGACGTAGTCTTGTCAGAATGTTGTGATTCATCTGTTGTCATTATGTCAATCTCTTTAGATCTAATTCCAAGCCAGTTTAAATTCCTAAAGCCTCGGAGATTGTTGAAATGATATTTCACTTATCCCACTTTTGGAAATAAAGAAACAACTACATGTTCTGAGAAAAAAAAAAAAGAACAGACGCGCACTACCCCCACCCCCCCAAAAAAAGAGAAAGATAAAGATCGTTCAAACGATGTACATGTATTTCTTAATCCTACATACAATACAGTCCATGCATGATGTTTGTATAATCAAGGGAAACAACTCGGTTGTATTATAATTATGTATCGTATTCTAAAGGGGAATAACTAGTAATTTTTTCCTACTTTTCATAAGTGCATGCATCTCCTAAACGCACGCTTTTTGGGTCCCCCAAGTGCCGTGCGTTTAGCCGGATATTACTGTATTTTTTATGTCACAAAGGGGTTAATCGGGAAGAGAGACCTGGCATATATGGAGGAGATTGTAAAATTACATGCATATCTAGGAAAGAAATAGAAACTCTAAATTTCTTTTAAAGAAGGACTAATGGACAGACTTCGCACAACAATGGAATGCATCTCCTCCATTTTATGCAAGTAAGTGCAAGTCTTTCACATTAAGCAAACCAGTAGATGTAGTGCAACCGTACATGTGTGTCTGCAATCATATCGTTATCTGGTGCCATCTTGCCTGAAACAAAGAACTATCTTCCTTAACAATAACAAATTAACATTGAGACAAGGCAGAGACGAGTCCGAGCAAGAGAAAGACAGCAATATTTTGACAACTGAATCATACGACAGAGATACAATTCAAAGCTTAGACCACGGCGTTATCTTGTAACGCTCAAGAAAGGATTTCGGTTTGCTCTGGTCGGAAGAACTTCCTTCAAGCTTGTGAGACTAAATAAAATAAGAGCATGCCAACGCACGGCCGGCTGAGCGTGATTTATAACGTGACTAATTAGAACTGACAGCCGGCCCGGCAGCTTATTGCGCGATGTTGTCTATGCAAAGAGATTTTTTAAAAATTAGCCGACTTTTACCAGTTCGTCCAGAGAACCTTGAATCTCAAACACCCTTTATTTTAGTATCATTCTAAAGGTCATTTTCTTCTTCAAAAAATACTGTTTAAAGTCTTTTCATTACTTTATTGTGCAAGATTTTATTGGCTCTTCTCTGAGGTACGTGTTAGTGTTTCAAAAAATTTGGTTTTTAAGTGATTTTTTAGATGGTTATTAATTAAATTAGTGTGTGTTAAAAGACAACCCGTGAATTTTAATAAATTTGATACCATTCAAGGAGCCATAATTTTGCGTTCTACATGTGCTAAGCACTCAGTGGTAGGAAGTTTTGTTGATTTTATATGATTTTTTGGTACAGGTGAGATCGAACCTCAGCTACTTTATATGAGCCAGAGAGAACTTTTAAAAACTTACAACTGATTTAACCAATTGTTCCAGCCTCAAAAACTGTTGTGTGAACCAAAGTGAGTTTGCCTTTGAACCTACTTTAAAACTTGACATTACGAACCATACATTACATAACATTTTTTAAGAACGGATCATTCTAGTGAATCCCATAAGACTAAACTGTCTGAACTATGCAGACTTTGTGGGCAGCACATACTGACGATGAAAGAAAAGAGAAAGAACAGGCCGTTTCTATTGGGAGGGGAACTCTTACATTCAACAATTGGAAAGATACTGAAAAGAACACATGCAATGAGATATGATGCAAGTCAGTTAAAAGCTACTATGAATTCTCACCTTTTACAAACATCACAGCAGCTTAGATCGTTAGTCTCTCCAATGAAAACAAAAATTTCCAAACTATATGAGAAGGATTATAAGGGAGGGTTAGTGAAAAAGAGAGGGACAGAGAAAAAATGAAGGAAAATACAGACAGATAAATGGAGGTACAGAGAGATGAGAGAGAGACAGAGAGAGAGAGAGAAAAGGAATCAAAGATAAGAGTTATGAATGAAAGTAATGCAACTTTTCCCGACCAGGAAACAGAAAGACGTAATACTAATAGATATTATAAAATTTAAGAATTAGTATTCCAGGATTTAGCAGGGTGTGTTTGCATACATTAATGGCAAAAACGTTCACTAGAACTATATGCGCCTTGATTAAATACACAATACACCAGTCGTGGCGTTCGCTTTTTTAACTTGGAGTTGGATTTTTTACTGTACGGTTACTTGCGTCATAAAAAGATTAACATTTTTAAAAGGCAAATCTATTACTCTAAAACTTTGATTATATGTGCAAAAAAAATTCACGGGTTACTTTAGTTGTAACAGTAGATTTTGTAATGTGTTTCCATTTCTGTGTCATCATGACCTAATAAAACTAATTTACTTCAAAATAAATTCTTTTGCAATCCTAGACTTATATTTGTATAATAAACTTGCAATTAGTCAAAGTATATAGTGTGGCTTCCTTTAGCAATAAATTTCTAGCCTGTAGCGTGAATAGTTTGATTAAAAGAAACAATCATTAACAGTGAAACTAAAACCATTTTAACGCAATGCGAGGGATGAGAATGCGGTGTGGCGGGAGCAGGGTCAAAGGGTTAAACGGGTTCACAGAGGTGCGACCGCCGAGGCCTGGCTGAGAAACCGAGTTAGCGAGCGTTAACAGCCGTGAGACAGACTAGAGAAGTACATAAGCAAAAGACTGAAGAGAAACATCCCACTTTTAAAAGCAAACACACACATTTTCAAACCACCCTTTCAATTTCATATCACAACACAAAGCATGCAATTTGCAAGACTCATCCCTCAAAAACACATCCACTTGGTATGGGAAAAAACAAATTCACTATGTTTTCAGAACTCTAGTGTTTAGAACATTAGGTAGACCAAATGCACTCAATTGTATGCAGAAAATGGCCCTGCCAGTTCATGTATACATATACACAAAATATATCAAGAGAAGTAAAAGTAAAACCAAAAAGAAAATTTTTAAGCTAACATTAGATCTACAGAGCTTGGAGGACTGCCGCAAGAGCTCACTTTAGGCTAGATAGACTAGATAGTAGATTAGATTGATCATTAATGTAGAGTCTAGATCTGTCAAGGTTTTTAAAGACATCCATCTATGACGATTGGAAATAAAGGTAGCTAAAGACAAGATAAATGTAAGACTGTGACGAAACGTCGTAAACCTGTCGGTTGTGATGGAGGACAAAATATTTTCAGAAATAACTTAGAAACTAACAATATCGTCATAATGCTTTGTCAGATTTGTTAAAGTAAATTGATGAAGAAATGTAGAAACGGCCACACTCAAAATCTGTCAAAATTTTGTCCTGCATCACAACCAACAGATTTTCAATTACAGTAAAATCCCTTTAAACCAAAATTTTGGGGTCCTTCTAAACCATTTCAGTTTAAAGTCATTTTGGTTTGAAAAAAAAAAAGTCCGTTTTCAATATAAATTTTAAAGGGAAATAATCAATCCCAAAAACTGCAAAATCACAAGTTGTCTTTCTTTGCATTTTTCAATCAATAAAGCCCACAGACATAATGTGTGTTCATTTGTTCATTGTTGATTGTTTTCTTTCGTTTTGTTTTCCTCTGTTTGAACTTCTCCATCCACTGGGAGTAGGGGTAAAATTAAAGTTCATTAGCTGTGCTATTTCCGCTGCCTTGAACAAGTGGGCCTGACAATGGAACATTCATCACCATCGCTTGGCGAAACCAGGCAAACACTGCATCCTCTAGTTCTTCGTGACTGCAAAGTTTCGTTTTTTTTGTAGCCGGTCGGAATTTCGAGTCATCACGGGCGTTTTGTAGCTTCTCTCTGTCTTTAAAAATCGTAGACAGCGTTGAGTTAGGGATACCGTGTTTCTTGAAGATTTCCGTTTTTGTTAACTTCTTTTGGACATCTTGACTGAATGCGTGGTTAAAGTGAACCAAAAAGCTCTAGCAGCAAAACTGAGACTAAGACTAGAGATTATAAAAATGAGTATCGCAAGGCGAAATCTCAATCAGTAATCACAGGTCTAAGTTACTCTTAATGCGCTGACTGACAGCGATAGTGTGACGCAGTGACGGTGTGTTGTAGGCAACTGCAGTTGTCTTGATTTAGAGAGAGGTTACAAAGCCCGGTAAATTTGATTGGCCTAGCTCAATGCCTCTCACACTCTACGTGTGGGGCCCATCAATGCATCAGTAAGAAAAGTTCCAATCTCGATGACCCAGTCGCGTTACATCACTGGCACTGTCAATCAGATTCAGTACCACAGACAAAGCGAGCCCACACACACACACGCAGACACGCCACCCGAGCACAAGCTAGACTAGGCCTCCCCCTCCCCCTCTCTTTCCCACTTGTGCTCCTTGCTCCCCCATTCCCTTTTCACTGATGGTACGCCCCACGGACTGTAGATAAATCTAGCTTTAAATCAATCATCCTGCAAAGGCTCGGGAGTGTTCTTCCCCTCCCCTAAGTTAAAGAAGTGATGGGAAAACAAAAAGAAAGAGAGAGAGAGATAGGGAGTGGACGCTTCAGATTGTTTCGCTTTAAAGTCAGTGCCGCTTAGACGCATTTCGGTTTATCGCATGAATGGTTACAAAGACAAAGAAGAGACTTGTAAAATCTTTTGATTTCTTTGCGGATCATCGTATGTTTCGGTTTACCGCCTTTCGGTTTAAAGGAATTCAGCTGTATGTTTGGAAAGACTTCCATACCGACGCGCCAGTAAAAGTAACGAAATGAAGGAAGTCTGTTTACAAAATGGCGTCACATATACACTTGCGTTGTCCCGAGTGGTGAAAGAAAATTCCATTAAATTTAAATACAACGCACTAGACCAATGTCCAGTGAATATTCATCCATTAACATTGGATTAGTCATATTGTAGCAGGCAACAAGTTTATCTAGTGCTTTAAATTAATTTCAAAGTGGCGCGTCGGTATGGAAGTGATTCCGTATGTTTTTCTTTGGTTTCTTTTTTATGGTCTTTTTGGATAAAATTTTCAAAAGTTTTGCTAAATGATATGTGAGAGGAATGTATGCAAGGCAGGAGCTTCTTAATGAAAGTATTATTTTCTTTCCTTTGCCTTAAAATACTTTGTCCACCATCGCAAATGACAGAGTCGCGACCTTTTGTCACAGCCTCATGTGCAAATAACAAAGGGCATTCAGGCAGGATGCTAGATGAACACAGGACACTATTCTGATTATCGCAGCTTGCTTGAATTTAATAGCTTTGCACTAGCCTATAATGTATGATTCAGGCCGGATGCATCAATAAGTCCCAATAGGCCAAACACGGTTTAATCTTGGGATTGAGTCATATGACCCACTGTTAAAATTTATGCCCGACATGGGTTATCATCCCCTTCATTTTGTCAGCCTTGTTGAATTGTTTTTTTTAGAAAAGGGTAGATCTAGCCTAGATCTAAAATCTAGATCTATGTTAGGACCAAAACTCTAGGTCCGTGAATATAGGAAAAACAATCTGACAATCACAATCACACGTAGATGATCTACTCGTCTTGGAAGACTAACTTGACTCAGAACAGCAACAGCCTTGTCTGGCAAAGCCTTTGGCAGAGTCATTAATTTTTCCTTTTTTTTAATTTTATTTAATTGGCAGCAACATCTTGGTCTTTTAGGATTTACTTGCCTAGGTCTAGATTAGGCCAGATAATCTAACCTAGATCTAGGTTTGGTGACTTTGGAGTCAACGGAAACTGGATACTGTTATCTCTTGTCAGGACTCTCTTGAGCACCATTTCCACGTCAATCTTTGAAGGCTGATCCTTGACACAAACTTTGGCTGAGAATTGAAACCTAAACATAAGAGAGTGGACCTCAAGGGGCATAATAATAATTGATTGGCAAAGCCTTTTTGGTCCCCTCCTGTCGTGTATTTTATTCACTGTTTCTGAAAATTCAATGGAAATTTATCAGTATGGTTATCAAGATAGAACTTTGGTTCAAAACTATGTTATGTGAAGTTGAAACTTGGGGAAAGTTAATTGGACTACAGCATAAAAATTATTGACGCAATGATTGACAAAAACAAATTTGTGATAATTATAGATCTAGTTTTTAAAAAGCTTTTGAACAGTTTGGAAAACCACGATGTTCAAAAGAACAACTGCACCGTACGCGTTGTAAGCTATTTCGAGAATAAAGGTCAATTCTATAGGACTAGCGATTAATAATTTGAATAAAGGAAATCAGAGAGAGCAACGGCCATGAGTACATGTATTTCGAAAAACTTCTAAAATAGTAAAAAGTCATCACGAATTGGACTGTGAACGACCTTTGCTCTGTTTTCATGTTCTTCAATGTTATATTTTAAAAAATTTTACATCACTTTAAAGTACATTCACATTTTATTAATATTTTTTACAATCTGTCCCTCACTTTATCATTTTTTTAATTTTGTACTCAATATTACAATTTACGTTTTAAATTTAATTCATTCCTACTCATTTGATTTAAACCGTCTTGGCTTATTTCCAAATATATATTTTTAAATCCTTAGCTAGGGTAAAACGCTTTAAGGTTACTATATGTTATCGAGTGTGAAAATAATTTTTTTTATGATTAATAACTATTGCTTGTTTGTATTCTTTGTCTTTGCTGCTGATGACTTAACTAAGCACGATTCCTACCATTTTGTCACTCCATTAATTCTATTTAATCCATAAGATACACAGGTAAGGTGGGTAATCTTTATTCAGTAACTTTGAAGCAATTATAAGTCTGTTCCAATACATGACTTCTAAACAACAATCTAGGATATCATGGTTTCTAATAGGGTTAGGCCTACTAAAAAGGTTTGCCACATAGGGGTTCTAAAAAGGGTTACTACATAGAGCCCAGCCACAGATATATTAATGACCTGAATACATGTATAGCAGACAGCAAGTATACCTCCTTAAATTGCTCCATTTTACCTTACATTTTACGCTTCTCTTAGGCTTCTCTGGTAACA